>VUQH01090884.1:0-22175 GCA_015106775.1 Etroplus canarensis
GAAGACAGAAAGGAGAGCAGAGAGGGTGTAGAGAGGGTGTCTGTCTCCTGAAGACAAACTGGGAGCTGGTTCCACATGAGAGGGGCCTGATAGCTGAAGGCTCTGCCTCCCATTCTACTTTGAAAAACTTTAGGAACTCTGAGAGAGTGCTCTAATGGGAAAATATGGTACAAAGAGGTCTTTAAGATAGGATGGGGCCTGTACTTCCTGTACATACTGTATTTCCATTAATGTTTGCACACGTTTCACTGAATCACTGCACCAATTTCCCTTTTTCCCATAAAGGAATGAGTGGTGGCCTGAGACTTTTGCACAGTGCTGTATGCCTATGTCCTAGATGTCAAGGCAGACTTGAATGACTTCTCATCTGCAGCTGTCTGTGTCCATGTCTGCAGCCGAGTATAATCCCCACCTAAGGGCCAGATTTTTTTAAACAGGGAAAATTAGCATGAAGCTACAATTATAAAAATGTCAGTAGTGGAAAGTTCTGCGCATGATTTAGTAACAGCGCAGAACTTTATAAAGCCAGTTTATTCCTGCAATGACCGACAAGCAGTGCAAATTTACAAGTCTAAATGTCCTGCTAAGAGAGCAAGTAATGTGACACCATAAATCAATCTTTTCATTTCAAAAGTAAGTTGGCTGCTTCTAATGTCCAATTCAGGACACATCCTGCTGTGCATCCAGTGTTGGGATTCTCCCCTCTCTTCCATCGCTCCCCATGAAGTCGAGTTTAGTTCAATTCTATTCTGTTAAATTAAAATACTTGTATAACCAAGGACCAAAAACATGGATCTTTGATCTAAACCTTCAAGGTGAGGGCTCAGTGAAGAGCTACAGGACAGAACTTTGGCACCACACTCACAGTTTTTAGCAGTCCACCCATACTGATAGCATGCTATTTCTTATAATAAAGTCCCTTTTCATTCCAAATAAATGAATACTCATGGCAGGAACTATCACAGTTGCAAAATAAGACCTTTTTTTCAGCGTAAATTTAGCAGACTTTGCAGCGTGGCACAAACCTGAGTAAATCTAGTTTGTCTAATTCATATTGTTCTCACAAAATGTTGCACTCTGGAAAGGAAGACACCTTTAAAGTGTTTTCCAGTGTGTTGCAAACCTTAGTGAATCTCATTTGTCTGAGTCATTTAAATGCTCTCTACTCTGGAAGGTGTGGAAAAAGAACTCTTAATGCAGTGTAGGGGAAGGAGTTTGAAGTTTCCCCAAATCGTTTTTGATATATCCATCAGTGTGTGAGTCTGCTGCTGATAGTTAGAAAGTCCTTTATTCTGTGGCTTTAAGTTTGTATGAATCTGTGCATGTGAATGGGTGAATGAGGCTTGAAAGTGCTTTAAGTGCTCAGTTAGAGTAGAAAAGTGCTACTTTATTAACACTCCAGTTTACCAATGTATGCTGACAGGAATATCCACGAGTTTTCAGTTCTAATTTCCTCTGCACTGCTGAACACTGAGGTCCAGCTGAAAGGTCCTTCAAAGCTACAGACTTTTCGTCAAACAAGCCAATTCTCGCTGGCCTTAGGCAGCTACTGTGGAAATGTTAGGACTCCCAACTTGTTACATGGGATGTTTGGTCAGGACCCTTGGGCATCACATTCAAATGAAATGGGTACTGTAACACCTCATTTTTAGTGTGAATCGCTAATGTCGTGAAGCGGCATATTTTAAGCCAAACCACAATCTTTTAGGTTCTTAAATGTAATCAAGTAGTTTTTGAACCCAAACCTAACCAAGCAACAGTTGGAAACAAAGAAAATACGGTCTAAGAATCTCCCAAACGGGACATGAAGCTGCAGTAACGTTAATGACAAACTTGTGATTTTTAGCACTGTTGCCCATTCTGCCTCCTTTCACTTGCATTTGGTGTCCAACACACAAACACACACAATATTCATATTGTCATATAAACGCCTTCTGTGCTCAGTTTGTTATTCTTAGTACATACACCATATCTGTGTGTGTGTGTGTGTGTGTGTGTGTGTGTGTGTGTGTGTGTGTGTGTGTGTAACTCCACTCGTCTGTCTCTTGTACTACATATACTGACACACATATCTGACAGCTTTCACAGCTCATTTGGCACATAATATTTTAACAACACAGACCTTAGTGAACAAACATATTAACATGCACAGCCAAATAGACACACCCTCCTCTCATTTCATGCAGTGTGAAGACCAGCACTATCTTCATATGGTTCCGCAGCAATTTGCATGATGGATAAAGAATAGCAACATTGCCTTCAAATTTGCTTTGTCAGACTATAGTGTGTGTATCTATATGCCTATGCTAATTTGGGTCAAATAATAGAACACTGTCTCTCATGCATCACCATGCAGTGTGGTTAATTCCAGAAAGACAGGCTGTAATTAGGCTAATGCTTTAGATGATGTGACTACTGTACATCAGACGACAAAGAGGGTGACAGACAGAGACGGGAGACATGGATAGAGTACCACAGCCCTGGGAAAGGACAGATAAGGGAAGCAAGTGGCCGAACTCTGGGTCATTTGGCAAGGAGAGAGAGTCAGAGCTAGCTGGGCATAGCCTTGGGAAAAAGTGAGAATCCCCCAGAGAAAGGCAGCTCTGACCCAGCAGGGAGAGACTTATGGAGCCTGAGCAGGAGAGCTGCAAGTGCTGCTGGGAACTGAGTCCCCAATGTCCTGCCAGGATACTGGCTTCTCCCCTGACCTCACTGGACTCACACACGCACACACTGTAGCCTTCAGCCTGCTTCAGGTCAGGGGCTTCTGGGCAGCTTCCCACCGATTAGGTTCCCTTCCTTTCCTCCCTCCATCAGGGAGCCAATAGAAGGGACAGACTGGGATGGATGATGTTAAAATTAGTTGTGGCTGAACTCTGGCCGTCACTCTCCATCCCACGTCTCTTCTTGAGAAACACTGGTGTACTGTAGGCAAGGCCATAATCACTGTCCATGGTGTGTGAATATCAACAATTCTTCCCGAAATGGAAGATCTTTTTTTATGTTTTGGTTCATTTTGCCAATGGTTGGATCATAAATAAAAACACAAAACAACTATGTAAGACATTATTATACCATGAGTCTCCAGCGTCAGTGTTTCATGTCACAGGATGACTGGGGGGATGAATAGCAGAGAAGCCTTTGTTGAGCATTGTGATATCTGTGTTGGAGAATTGTTCATTTTGGTTGATGTGTGAAGACTGAAGCCCGCAGCATGTCCACTTCACATTCATTCATTCATTCATTCATTCATTCATACATTCACTAAGCCCTCAGGCATACAGTGGGCATCTGTAATAATATGTTCTGGTTATTGGCTGATCTGATCAAAGTCCATTACCTTGTGCCATTTTTGTCTTATGATTAGTTAGGGTCTTTGTGGATGTCCATGTAAACCCTGTGGGGACCCCACAGATATGCAGTACTTACTGTATGCATGGATACACTGGTGAAAACAGTCAGCGTAGTGTGATGCTAGAGTTATACGTTTTGCATTTTTAGGTACAGAGATGTCCTCTGGGGTCAGAGTGGCATACATTTCACAACCAAAAGGTGTGCTTTATGTTCTGTATGTACATCCATGTAACTCAAAGTTTCCACCACACACAGAGTGTTGGTCTCATCTGACCAGAGCACCTTCGTCCACATGTTTGCTGTGTCCTCCACATGGCTCGTGTCAAACTACAAACAGGACTTCTTATGTCTTTCTTCTTGCCACTCTTCCATAAAGACCAGATTTGTGGAGTGCACCACTGTCCTGTGGACAGATTGTCCCACCTGAACTGTGGTTCTCTGCAGCTCCTCCAGAGTTACCGTGGGCCTCTTGGCTGCTTCTCTGATTAATGCTCTCCTTGCGCGGTCTGTCAGTTTAGGTGGACGTTCATGTCTTGGTAGGTTTGCAGTTGTGCCATACTCTTTCCATTTTCAGATGATGGATTGAACAGAGCTCTGTGAGGCGTTCAAAGCTTGGGATATTTTTTTATAACCTAACCCTGCTTTAAACTTCTCCACTGCTTCATCCCTGACCTGCCTGCTGTGTTCCTTGGGCTTCATGATGCTGTTTGTTCACTAATGTTCTCTAACAAACCTCTGAGGCCTTCACAGAACAGCTGGATTTATACTGAGATTAAATCACACACAGATGGACTCTATTTAATAATCAGGTGACTTCTGAAGGCAACTGTTGCTCTGGATTTTATTTAGAGGTATCAGAGTAAAGGAGCTGAATGCATATGAACACCACACTTTTCACATTTTGATGGATGGACGGATAGATAGATAGATAGATAGATAGATAGATAGATAGATATGTACTTTATTAATCCCAAAGGAAATTTCTGAAAAATGTAAAAAAAAGTTGAACCATGCATCATTTTTTTACTTTTTGATAGTCTGTCACATAAAATCCCAATAAAATACATTTATGTTTGTGGTTGTAACCATACCTGCAGATTTACTGCAGCTCCTAACATCATACTTTGCTTCTCTCATTTCCAGCAGCACATCTTCATGACACTCTGTCTTATTCTTATACTGGTGCTTCTGTTTCTAAACATTGACTTGAAATGTGTATATCTCTTCCTACATTATTCGTTGTTGTTAAGTTAAATGTTGTGTTTCTAAAATATATGCTGTTGAAGTTCAGGATACGCCCACTTTTCTCATCTGGGATCACAAAAGTCTCAGACAATCTAATCTTATCTGGAGTATTTGCACTTGTGAATGGTACGGGCAGTATTATCTCTGTGTTTACTGTCCTTGAGCCTGAACCGTGGATGAACCTGGTCAAATCTGCTTTTATGATGTGGACCATTTTCATTAAAATAGCTCCCCCCACCTTCACTCGTAATTAAAAGGCAGTGGGAGACTGGTGGTACCACCTCATATACGAGACCAGACAGTACCTGGCCTGGGGGTAACCACAATGTTTATGCTCCTACACAGCTACCACACAGGCAGACATTTAAATGATATGACTTTTGGAAACTGATGCACATATTGTGGGTTATATTTAATAGATTTGTAGACATTGTCAGATCAAAAGATTTCCTCCTTGACACTGTGACAGTGTCACAGTTAGTTACAATCACTCGTGGCTTAATAACAGAACTTGATCAGACAAGTGTGCAGTTTGTATAGTGAAAAACTCTAAAACGATATGCTTAAAACGGTTAGTGTACAGGTTGCCTTAAAAATCAAACTAATTGAGTTTGGTTATCGAACTCAAGAAACAAGTAAACTTAAGATATTGAGTTGGGTCAGCTGTTTGCTGGCAGTTTTTGAAAACTGGGTTGCTTTGACATTTCATTGGTTAAATACACTGATTTTTCAGTTAGAAAAGCTGCTGAGGTCATTTTGTATCAGAGTCAGTCAGAGGAAGAGACAGCATATGAGCTTGTTTTCAGTGACAGAGATAAATTAGTCTGTGGGACTGAATTCATTGCTGACCGTTGTTGTAGTTAGAATAGCATTCTGGAAAGCTTGGGATTAATAGGCCAGTTTTGTTTCTTATAAACTTCATTTCATGAGTAAAGTGGACTCTTAACTGTTCATTTAACCTCCCAATTTAAGTCAAAATCAAATCTGAGTAATGTTTCCAGCACCTTGTTGAATCCAAGAATGAAGGCAAAAGTTTGATAAATGCTTTTCATATAAAACAGATTTTGTTATAGCACTACAGTCCAAAGTAGGGCTAGTACAGTGCCTTGAACAACGAGGAGAGCATACCAGGAAAAAGTCTTCTGCTCTCTCTGTTAACTGGACTTCTTAGTCACACTCATGGGTTTAACTTGACTGCTTGAGATGTGAAAAATGTAACACTGAAAATGCCGGGAACTACAATAGCCTGAAGTGCTCCCTTACATCTTTCTACCTTGATCACAAAGGAGAAAGCACATTTTCTGCACTCATGGTTGAACTTAATGTTCCTATTTAGCCAAGAGAGTTCAAACAGCATGCGTCTTAAATGGCTAAATTACCAGGAACCTCTTGATTGTCTTCTCTTTAAACTGAGTTTTTATTGCTTGAACTCCCAACCAAAATATAATTGAAGGAATATTCCAGTAAACAAATGTAAAATAAGACTTTCTATTGGACAGTGTGAGACCTTCGTGTGGAAGTGAGAACGGCTCATTCTGCTGACAGACCACACATGCTAAACTCTTCTTCTCTGCTTTATGAACATGCAGGTTTGTTATCTTGGTAAAAATGCCGTCTAGAAATGTCAGGTTTTGGTGTCACAACTCTTGATTTGTGGACTGAGAGCTATGATCGACCCTGCCCGCCTGATCTGTCACAAGCCATTATGTGCTGACGAATGCGGCACAGCTGGAGGCAATAATAGGAACTTTATAGAGAATTCATTCTTGGAATCACTTAGTAATCACAATTAGCGTCTGAAAGTGTTAAAGTGCTAAAGCGTGGGTTTTTGTGTGCAGTTATCTGGAAGGAATCCCGGCATGTGTCTGAAATGGGTGCTGTGACTAATACCTCATGACCAATATGTAAACAAACTAAATACATGTGCATTTGGTTACAAATGTAGCATAGGCACACATGCTTACTATCTGATCTTACTCAGAGCATGTGTCACACAGGATTAACTGGATTCCTGTGGAACACTGTTTGCACAAACTGATAAGGAACAAGCTCACTGTGCTTCATCAGAGCATCTGACCACTGTAAGAGGATGTTAGAATCACACTGGGTCTGATTTTAGCATTCTTCAAATCATAGTCACAATAACAACAGACAACGTTAGTTTGAACTGAGTGGGTTTGATATGGTAAACAGCTGGATGTGAACGTGTGATTATTTTATTGCGGATAAAAAAACAGCAGTTTACAAAGCACATGGTGCCTCTAGCACTTCTATGTTTGGGTGGTGGACTGCCTCAAAAGCCCCCCAGATCCCAGAAAGGCCCATTATGTGCTCATGGCATGGGTACGTGTAAGGCTCTTGCCTTTAGTATGTGGGGCTTCCTGCCTCTGAGTGTGTGTATTTAGGCAGTTCTGAGTAGATAATGGCTCTGGGAGGCTAAACCGTGGCGGTGTAATGGAGACAGATAACCCAGCTTCACTGTAAACACCTGTCCATGCACTGTGATTCATAGTATACACACATGTAGACACACATACACATAAAGGTGTTGTAGTCTACGAGCCTAAAGCATGTGAATGTTGTGTCTCTGTTGTGTCTCTCCTTTCTCTCCTAATGTGTGTCTTCAGTTGTTATGTGCTGTAGAGATTTTGGCCTTTGGTTGTGACAGTGACCCCAAATACATTTCACACGTGTTAAAAAACCAAATAAACAAAATGAGTACTTGACGAGAATGTATTGTAAAAGCATTTGTGGCACGTAGATGAACATTCAGACAGTGGCGTAGCTGTCCTTTCTTCTGTCATAATCTCTCCACCTAATAGGATGTCAGATCAACCAGTCTGCTTTTTGATACGGTATACTCTCAGATCTCAGATGTTTTTGCAGTAATTCTTGCATTCATCAAAATGCACATTTTCTAACTTTTCTGTAACTCTGGGAATTAAATCATCTCATATTGTATGCTCACTGCCAACATTTAGTGCCTGTGGAGCCTTTCTTCACATGTGGTAATGAGGTAAGAATGTTGACATTTGACATTTATACAGCAGGCCAGTGTTCACACCTTCTAACAAGCTTTCATTATCTATTTTAGTTGCCTGTAGACTGGATATAAAAGATGAACATAGCCATCATGATCTGACCCGCTGGTCTTTGAAGCCTTGATATTCCGCATTGATAATTTAGCAGAAGTTTTACGCCAGATGCCCTTCCTGACGCTACCCTCCATGGTGAGAGGGGCTTGTGAACGCCACATGGACTCAAACCAGGGACCTTATCACTTGTAAGGCGAATGTGTTAACCAGTACACTACCCAGGTTATTGTTTTTTATTTTACTTTAGAGTCAAACAGTGTTATATTTAGCCCGGTGACGTGACTCCAATCAGCAGAGGAGAGGCCTAGCAGACAGCTAGCAGCTACAGCTACCCGTATCAGCACAAACCCCCAACGTAAAGAATTTCACAAACCATACAGCTGCTATTAAGAAAGTAACTGTCCTTAGAGGTGTTATGTGGAAAATATTAGTTTTTCTGTTTATTTGTGCAGTCTAATATGGGAGTCTGTAGTGATTGTCTTGCTTTTGGAGCCAGCCTCAAGTGGCCATTAGAGGAAGTGCAGTTTTTGGCTCTTTGACTTTGTACATACCATAAGTGCTTTCACTGCTCATCTTATAGCCATAGTTTATTTAGCACGATGAAATTCTTTTCCTTACAAGAATTCTTCATCTGTTGTCTTGCTGATATAAAAACCAGATTTTTCAGAAGAGATTCATGAAGTTCTTTTATATGTTGCATGTCCATAGTTTGATTCTTGGTGTGGATCTTTACTATTCTGACATCATGCAGACGTTTAGATGCCTTTCATTTCTGTGTCTGGTGTTCATTTGGCTAAGCAGCTTGCCCATGTGGTTTGGTTGCGTGCACTACTGTGCAACTGAAACAGTCCTGCCTGGTCTATGCACATGCCTTTTCGTGTGTGTGTGTGTGTGTGTGTGTGTGTGTGTGTGTGTGTGTGCGTGCGTGTGGACGCCAGGCTGTCTCCAATAGAGGAGGCCCAGTGTGTCAGTGCGGAGGTGGAAGGGGAGAGCAGGGCTAGTCTCTATAAATCAGGCCAGATTACAGAGGCAGAGAGGCCTGCAACTCCCTTCCACTACCCAGCCTCCTCTGCTTTATGTCAGCCAACACACACACCACTACTGTATGGTTTAATAGACACTATTCTAGCACCAGATAGCTTGTAGACAGACACTGTCCTAGGCCCTCCAGTAGGCTTTCCTATTGCAGATTACTGAGCTGTTAACTCTCTTAATAAAGCTCTACTTGATGTACTGTTCACATATTTGCAGCACAGCTATATTTTAGTTTGAGATAAGAACATCAATAGTAATTGTCACGTGCCTCAAAACAGTAAGCACCTTTTTGGGAGATGTTTAATAGTCAGAGGGGGAGAACCTTGGCACAGTAGGTCACAGAGTCAGCTGAACACAGCCACAAGACATGTTATGTTGTGATTAGGGGGGAGCCACATTCACAGATATCCCCCATGTTCATGACTTAGTTTGACAGGCTTCAATATGTTTATATGTCCTTATTCCAGCTGCGATTAAAAGAAACAGGCTGCTGACAGGGACTCTGGAAAACATGGCAGTCACTGAGGCAGGTTAAAGGAGATCCAGGAACAAAAGCATCACGTCATGAAATGCACAGCTAAATGTATTGAACTTAGTGATGGTGATGATATTTAACCGTCACTGAATTTGAGGGTAAGAAAACGTAATATAAGGCATTTATGTGGTTCCTAATGTGTTTTTACAGCTATTATGATTTTATGCAGAAACTTCATTAGAACATAACTTTACATACTGACTAAGGCTTTTGGCAAGAACATGTGGACCAGATTTGAAATAATCCGTTCACTGTATTGGAAGAACAGTAGGAGGAAATTTTTGCTTGAGACTAGTTTGAAGAAATGGTTTAGCTAAATATTTTAATTAGACACAATTTTATTATGTGGTTTATGTCACAACTGTGAGCATATGCACATTGCTGCAACCACTTGATCCTCCTTACAGAAAACCTCTTGATAGTCTCTGAGATCTAGGTACCTTTAGGTAACTAAATGACATACACCTAAAAGTATTTGGTGAAAATTCTAAACTCATGAGATGAATTTGTCCTGAATATGACTGTGAGCCTTTTAACTTTAAGTCAGACCATTGTGTGTCATATAGCCAGTTGTTTGACTGTAGTGTAGTAGTTTACACATTCGCCTTATAAGCCAAGGGTCCCTGGTTCAATTCCAGGTGGGGACACAAGCATCAGCATCAGGAAGGGCATCCAGTATAAAATTATCAATGCGGATTAATCTGCCCCTAGGGGAGAATACAAGGTAGCAGCAGAAGGTACACCCTGACAGCCACTGAGAGTTTGTCTGCATCCAAGCTCAGCCTTGATGATAAGTGAGCATTGATTGCTACTTTTGCTGAGAAAGGCTGTTAGTAGGTATATTATCAGCAATCCAGCTAGTATTAAAAACTACAAAGGTTTGCATAAGTACTACATTTGGGTGTGGTACTTTAATAGGCAACCACTGCAACAAGTCAGCTGGTGAAATTTCTTCCCTCCTAGATATTCCACCATCAGCTGGAAGTGGGATTACTACAAAGTGGAAGCATTTAGGAACCACAGCAACTCAGCCACCAAGTGTCAGACCACGTAAAGCGGGGTCACCGAGTGCTGAGGAGCATAGTGTGGAAAAGTGTCCAATACTCTGCTGACTCAGTAACTGCAGAGTTCCAAACCTCCACTGGCATTAACATCAGCAATAAAACTGTGCACCAGGAGCTTCATGGCATGGGATTTCATGGGGAAACGACTGCATGCAAGCCTTACATCACCAAGCACAATGCCAAGCCTCAGATGGAGTGGGAACATGTTCTGTAGAGTGTCATTCTTGTTTATCTGTTAGATAAGTCCGGGTTTGGAGAATCCAGGAAAACGTGTCCTGTCTGACTATAAAGTTTGGTGGAGGAGGAATAATTCTGTAGGGTTGTTTTCCTGGAGTTGTCCTGGGCCCCTTAGTCCCAGAGAATTGAAATCTTCATGCTTCAGCTTACCAAGACATTTTGGACAATTCTATGCTTCCAACTTTGTGGGAACAGTTTGGGGAAGGCCCTTTCCTGTTCCAGCATGACTCTGCCCCAGTGCACAAAGCAAGCTCCATAAGGGCATGGTTGGATGAGTTTGGTGTGGAAGAACTTGACTGACCCACACAGAGCCCTGACCTCAACCCCATCCAATGCCTTTGGGATGAACTATGACAGAGATTGTGAGCCAGGCCCTCTTATCCAACATCAGTGTCTGACCTCACAAATGCTCTTCTGGATGAATGGACAAAAATTCCCACAGACACACTCCTACTTCTTGTAGAAAGCCTTCCCAGAAGAGTGGAAGCTGTTGTAGTTGCAAAGGGGGACCAACTCCATATTAACGCCTCTGGGTTTAATATACTTTTTTCCTTAGTTTTACCAAAAGATTATGGTTTCAATTAAAATATTCAGTTTTTACAGTATTTTCCATTTCAAAGCGCTGCCCAGCATATTAAAAAAATGCTAAAAGGGTAACCAGTGCGTTAAAATGTGACACAACAGGTCTGAGTTGGAGTGAGCCCAAGATCATTGATCAAATAATTCCTTTATTTATTTTCATTCAAGCACTATCCCCCTGGGATTAATAAAGTATTCTGACTCTGATTCTGATGATTTTGTTTCTTGTCTTTCCCATGCAGTACTTCTGCAGTAGTATAAAGTGCTATCCTTAGACTTTATAGAACACCTTTAAGTGTAGCATAGACTGCCACCATGCTGCAGAGCTGCTGCCAAAACTTAAACTCCTTGCAAGAAATTGAATCTGTGCAAGTCCAGTATGTTAAACTACTCTTTTCCCAGTCCCAGAGCCTCCATGAAAGCCTTGATGGAGGTTTTACAAGCAGCTCATGCTACCTCCTGACACACACAGTATGCAGTTTATTCATCATGGACATCTTTATTCTGCTATAATAATTTGTCTTGTAGCCACTTCGCGGTCATGACTGTATTTGAAGTTTTTCTAAATCAAGTCACTCTCAAGATCTTGGCTTTGATCTTCGGATAGAGCTTTTAATGTGTCCATTCTTCATCCCTGACACCGAGAGTGATTATTTGTTATGTTTTCAGTAGCCCTATCGTTTGGGCAGCTCAGAACACCCGTCCATATAATCCCCCTCCAAAACCTTCCAATGTAAAATAATGGTTTTCATGTTTTTCTTTCCTATTTTTGGGCAAGGAAAGCCTGCAATATGATGTTATGGCCATCCAGCACTTTCTCTCTGTTCTCTCTCACCATAGTTTGGAATTTAATTGTGTTTTGACAACTCTTTTCCATAGCTGGCCCAATTATAGCCTACAGTTGGGCTGGTAATGATAGTTGTTAATGGGGTGAAAAATGGACGTGCATCTCTGACAGAAACCATAAGCAGATCCTTTGAAAGGAGCCAAGGAAAGCACAGGCAGGAATGACCTAGCAGTGCTCCCGTCCTCTGAAGGCCTTTATATAACATACAAGGCTTCTAGCATCTCCTTCAAGGCTTTTACAGTCCTGTTATGTGTGTGAGGCAGCCATTTTGTCAGTGTTAAAACATCAGAGCGGTCGGTAGCAACGTCAGGGCTACTGTATGAGGCCATGGGAATGACTGCGTGTGACCCGTCACACACACACAGACACACTTTTCTAAATGTCGTCAGATTTCTCACGCTTTTTTCCCTTCCTTTCCGCTTGCTGCTCCTCCTCCTCCTCCACAGCCTCCTTTTTTTCCTTGTTTCTCTTGTCGCAGGGAAAGTATTGATCGGCCTCTTCCCAAAGTTATTTTTAATCAAAGATAAACAAGGAATCCACATTTCCTTGGGAGATGTGGGGTTGCTTGAAGTGTCCTGCTCTTTCTTACAGTTTTCTTTATGCTCGAGGGAGAGAGCGGGAGAGCTGAAGCAAGCGAGTTGAGCACAAGGCAGGTCCAGCGGGTGTTTAGAGAATAACACAAGTGCCACCAGCGAGTGGGAGACGTGGGAAGTCCGGCTTTAGTCTCATTTAGTTGTAGCACATCCTATTATTATCCCCCGGACTGTGCGACAAGGCTGACCAGAAGAGACCCTAAACACACACACATACACTTAGTCAGAGCTCTCCCCTCTCTCACACAAACACAGGCCAGGCCATTCCCAAGTCTTATTTCTTCTGGACTTTATGGGAACACTTAAATTTAGCCCTGGCAGGGAGTGCAGGCATAATAATCAAAGCTCTTGTCACCAGGCTCCCAGTGCTAGGTGGTCTGACTGCTCCGGAGGGAAACTCTCACCCAGTGGAAGGCATGTTTCCTTCTCGGCACACTGGCACAGTTTGGACCTATAACTGTTTTTAGGTCTTCAGTTCATACCTCTGTAAGCTAATATAATTGACACCTCTGAAACACATCCATAAAATCACAGGATGGGGCTTAACTATTGCTGCAGAGAACAGAATCCTTTTCCACTGTGTTTGCTTGTAAAAATCTCAAATTTGCTAGAACTTTAAGGAACTAATCCCGAGTTTTAATATGGTAGTAATAGTTGTAATTAATTAAATCAAAGTTTTTTTTATTGTGTTTTTTCACCGGAGCCAATCAAAGCTGACATTAGGTGAGAGGCATCCTGGACAGGTCCCCAGGCGATGACAAGGGCGTCTGATTATTATTGGGTAAATTCAGTGAGTGACAGCTGACTGCAGTTAGTATGGACAGAAGTTACAACAACTTGTAAAGTCAGTGTACCGCCCTTTAATGCTAGTGATACTTTACACTTGTGCTTGAGCGTGTCTCTGTGTGTTCCTTCAGTTCAGTGTTAATGTTATTCACTGTGTGACAGCCCCCATGAGGTCAGAGGTGATGAGGTGCTAAGAAGGTCTTTGACACTTGACACACACACACACACACACACACACACACACAGAGAGTGACTGCCCTTGCTCCCCACAGAGTGGAACTGTCACCACCTGAGGTGAAGGACTAATTAGCCAGTGATCTGTGAAATACACTCTACTTGTGGACATATGAGTGTCTGTGTCCTTAATTGTGATGTTGTATTGTGTCTTCTAACCATCGTGTTCTCTCTTTATCTTTTCCATGTTGGCCTGCTGGTAACACCCAATGGATCTTAACAGGTTAGTGTTCTTTTATTTTACTATGTTACCAAATGAAAATCAGTGACAGTCAGGTCTCCATGAAATCCCCATGAAATGGAGAGGTCATGAGGTCGCCCTTTAAATGTGTCTTTAATGGTGACGCTTGCTGCACAAGTGTAAATAAAAGCATCGTCCAATAAAACCATCACACACACATGCGACCTGTCAGGTACCACTGTTATCAAATAAGACTTAAAGCCTTTCTCTCCATGACTCACTGGTATATGTTTTACTGAGCTCGTACTGTGGCATCACCTGCTGCAGTGTATCATTTCAAAAGGAAATTCTCCATATTAAGGTCTAAAAGTTAAAAAGAAGTAAAGACCTGAGGCAGTTTTTTCATATCTGTCTCCAGTGCCTCTGCAGAGCATCATGTGATGAAGGTTTTGTTGGGTCGTTGCAGCAGAGTGTACAAACCAGTGGGAAGTTAGTTTGTACTCTCGCCGGGGGATTTCCCCCCTCGGATTAATAAAGGATTCTGAAAGTCTGGGGAACCATACTGTTAAAATTAGTATTTTTTTTTTTTGTTGTATTTCACAGCATTTAGTAAGAAACTGAAGCATATTATTATCAGGTTGTGTCTGAGTGTTCATATTCTATGTCTATGTTCAGCTATATTTTTTATTATGCCTCCTTTGGTTGTCCGTCCATCCGTTACAAATCTTGTTACCTCTAAAGGAGCTGACTGGTTTGCTGGATCTTTACCAAACTTTGTGTGGTTAATAACCTTTGACGGGGAGAAGATCTGAAAACATTTATGAGGGGTCAAAGATCAAGGTCATAGACAGAGGTATTTCATTACATTTTTTTAAGTCTTTTTTTGTTATCTATATCTATGCCATAAATAATATGGTGCGAGGATGTTAGACTACTCATTTTAAGGTTATGAAATTCAAATATTTGTTGGAACCAACTTATAAAATATCCATTATGCCCCATAGCGATGGCTACAACCATGCTGTTAGCAGTGTTTACTTATTAAAAGTGCTAAAAAGTGGTGAATGCTTAGAAAGATACTTTGAAGCTTTGTTCAAACAGAGTGTGCAAATCATGGTTGTAAGTTAGCGGATGCAGCATTTAAATCCCCGTGCAGATGATGTCATTTGTGCACATTCCCACAACATGAGCGGGATTGCGTGTTCTTTTTAGGCCCATATAGCTTTATTGCTCCATTTGTCACTGCCAGCAGTTTGGGGTTTTTTTCACACTCCCAAGGTGAAGAGGAATGAATGATGGCCGATCGGCTCAGCTTTCTTCATTCTTCCTCTTCTCCGTCTGTTCCGTGAGAAACTCAGGGAGGATGAGGGAAGTCGGGCTGCTCATCAATCCTTCCACAGAGAGAGAGTGATGGGGTTCTGAGGAAGAGAAGGTGTAGGAGGCTTGGTTTAGCCAAGGGGAGTCCCAGTAGGGATACACACACACACACGTACACAGAGGAAGAATAACACTCATATATCTGGCGCGTCAACAACTGGCCTCTGTTTGCTCAGTGCTGACACCAACTCAGCCGAACTGCTACTGGAGTTTCTCATCACCCGTGTTCGGTGCTGTTAGTGTGTGTCTGTGCACAACTGGGTGCTTTGAGTCTGTGTGCATTGGCCAGTTTTTCCAACTGTATTTGTTTTTCATGAGCACAAATGTTGGCTATTCCCAGGTGCGTGTGTGTGTGAGTATGCGCACGTTTGTGCCAGATAGATTCAGGCTTTCATTGATGGCAAAGCAGGTCTGGTCCAGACTGAAATATTGTGACAGCTATGGTATTTAAGAATGAATCATAATGAAATTGGTGATGCCTTGGCATTTTCCATTTCACGGGGTTCCCCGACTTCCTTATTTTCCTGCATCCAAATGCAGATTTCAAGAAGTGACTGTCCAATCACAGTCTGATATATCCCAGACATTTGTATGTACTCTTAATATGAGGCGGTCAGTGATAATCTCTAGTCATTCTACTTCAGTTATCACTGTTCACAATATTTTGACACATCTGTATTTCTGCTATAGATGTGTGTTTTCTAATTATGTCTTATCTCTTCAGGTGTCTTAAATGATTACAGTGAACCAATCTGAAGAGGGATTTTTTTCATTGCTTTAATATGTATACACAGCTGTTTGACAAGAAGTGTCAAGTACCAGTTAATTTGGACATTTCGAGTTCTGAGTGACACGTCTCAACAACTTGCAATCAAATTTGGTACAGATATGTACAATTCCTGGTGGATGTTAGTGATGCCTTGACTTCTCTGGAAAATGCCTCATCAGTTATCGGAAGAATCCTGATGAGTTTGGTGATTTTCTATCTCCAAGCACCACTAGTAGGATGACATTGTTTTAGCTCTCAGTGAAATGTCTGTTACTTTACGTTTTGGTTTCTTTACATTCATGGTCTACTCAGAGTGACTTTTAATGGTCAGTCTTTTTTATTATTTTCCTCCTAGCACCATCAGAGCAAAAATGAAAATCTGCCCCATACTCTGCAACCATGGTAAACATGACTTTTCCAACAGTGTCTTTAAGCTCAGTGGTTGCCCCCTGTTGCCTCTCAGCAAGAGGGTCATGGGTTCAAACCCAGGTAGGACCCTTCTGTGTGGAGTTCGCATGTTCTCCCTGTGCGTGCGCAGGTTTTCTCCGGGAGCTCCAGTTTCTCCTGCCATTAAAAAAACATGCTAGAGTAATGCTACCTGTCACCCCAGGACACTCTCACAAAAAAGCATCTTCATCTCAAGAGGTCACTTCCTGGTTAAATAAAGGTTAATAATAATTAATAATAGCTCATTCTGGTTTAAGGACCAGTGAGCTAAAGCCATCATGAGGCATCTGCCTGTCTTTCCGCTATAGAATCATTACTCCTCCTAGTGTGTTGGTCTGGATTGTAATGTTCATAAAATGAGTGTTTGTATGTGCTCCTCTGTCACCTATACAGAAACGCTGGCATTAGGTTTATTTATGGCATCATAATGTCTCTTAGGGTTCAGGGCTGTTGTCCTGGATATGACTGTTTGTGAGTCTTCTTAACTTCGCAGTGGATTTTAATTGTCATCAGTTTGTGTAATACAGCCAACCAATGAGAAGAAAGCCTCTCAGTTCTCACTCTGTAGATCACATGGTACAGTAAGCTATAGACTGTGATGGATCATGAACTGGATGAGCCGTTACATCATGACGTTCTGGTTTCTTCCTCACCACAAGTTAGTTTTTTGTGAGTCTCAGTGGCAAGTGGAATTCATTCCATTAAATATTGATATTTGATGTGAGTTTCTATGATATACTCGGGTATGTTTGATACAATGCCAGGTTGCCAGATGACTGTTTTGTCCTGTCACTATTTGGCAGCATTGCTTCGATGCAAACTATGGATCAAAAGGTTTATCCATCTTCTAATGTAGTTTTCTTTTTTATGAAGACGTGCACAAGCTGACTAAAGTTCTAGCATGCTCATAGACTCTGAGTCCTGTTTCATTTTTTTGATGAGCGAGTCCATGATGAGAGGTCACTGCTGCAACTAATCTCCTTCTGTCTGTCTCTCTTTTTCTAACTGGACTCTTGCCCACCTCTCCTCTGTGTGGATTTAGCAAACTACAGAGCTCCAGATTGGAGTCAAGATTGCCTTTTTGACAGATGAGGTGGAAATGCCTGCACTATTTTTTTTGAGAAGTATTAAGTCTGGTATGTTTTGTGCACTTTGCATGAGAAAAATTTGGCTGTAGTTTCTGAATAGTGTCCAGAGCTACTGGGGCTTTTTTCCTTCTAAATTCTGTAAAGTGCAATGAATACTTCAGCTGAAGATCTTGCAAAGTCATCCCTTTCAAGGTTGTGAAAAGGAACTCTCCTATAACTTATTGCCCTTAAAAAAAGAAATCACTTAGCTCTGTGTTTGATCTTCTTTGTGAAATATGCCCCTAGACAGCGTTTCATATAATCCCGTACTGTTCGTAGCCGACGGCAAGCCTTATGACTGCCGTAAATTACAAAATGGCCGACCTAAGCAGATGAGCGAGAGAGGAAGAAAAAGGAGGGGAAGGATGGCAAAAACACACTTTGGTAACCTAACTTCTCCCCCACCTCTGCTCCAGCTCCCCATGGGATCAAACAAGAGGGAGGATTTGAACAAGTAAATCATTTCCTTCAAGTGGTGAACTCTCAGGGCCAGCAGAATGAGTCAGATGTGTGTGCGTTCATATCAAGTGGAGGCATCACAGCAACACTTTGCCAGAGAGCCTTTCTGCTTTTCTCTCACACTCTTCCACAAACGCTGGAAAATGTTGGACTTTGAAGTCCTGATAAGGAGAATTCATCACGTTCTCTCTGGCTGTTCTTGCTGGTGTGGCTGAATGTAACCATTATGTCTCCCAGTGTTTATTGTGTGGTGCCCCAAGTCAGTGGGTATAAACCACTCTTTCTTTCTACCAAAGAAAAATTATTAGCTCAGCTTTTTACAAGCCTTTAGCACAGTTCTGCTTATTTATTTATTCATGTTTGGGGTAAGAAAGTTCTTACATTTCCACATTATTTCCTGTAGACAAAACGTTTTGGTGCTACCTGAGGAGGTTTTGAAGTTTGTTACTCATTCAAGCTTAAAATGCACATTGTTTATCCAAAAAGAACAGGAAAATACATGGACCTCTGTTAAAAAAGACGTTGTTAAATGTCCATTTTCACCTGTGGAGTCCAGTGTGAAGACACTGTCACAGAAATATTCTACCCAAGTCTAATTGTTGATTCATGGCCCCACTTTGACATTTTACAGAGATTCCCCTCCCCTGTCTGCAAATCATGACAGGTAATATTACAGTCAGTCTGAAAACTGAACTTGTGACATTTATAACCATGCTCTGATATTTTTGTACCAGTGTGTTCAGAGAAAACCCTCCTTTGAAAAAGCCTCTGTTTTCTTTTACAGCTTCACCTCGTACTCCTGCTGATTTTATAAAATTCCCTACGTGTGAGTGTGTGTGTGTGTGTGTGTGTGTGTGTGTGTGTCAGACATGGGAATGTTTTATCTTTCCTGAGTTATCCTTTTTCACTTAATGACTGTTTCTCTGGACGCCACAGCCAGACATTGTGTTAAAAGTGAGTTTTCCTCCTCTGAGGTGTAATGCAATCTTGCCATGGTCAAAGAGCCTGACAGGGTTGGAGACACTCATGTGTGTGTATGCATCAGTAAGACTGTGGCCTGTCACTGTGCTATTGAACAAAGCAGTAGTCGTCGTAGTGTGTCCATGGTGCAGTACTTTGAGCCCATGTGTTTGTGTTGCTTTGTTTAATCTTGCTTACCTGCCTGTGTGTGTGTGTGTGTGTGTGTGTGTGTGTTTCTGGTTTGAGGATGTTGTGAGCGCTGGGTGAGAAGAAGCAGACCCTGGATCTGCTTTCCATCACGCTGAGCTGCTGAGGGCCAGAAAAGACCCGACTTCTCACACACAAACAGGCACACACACCTATTCATACACAGTTGATTAAACCAGCCAATAGTCAAACAGCAGCACAAGAACGCCAAACATGACTAAACCTCTCAGGGCTGCACATGCAGGACTCACAACCATAAGCAGCACCTGGCTGAAAATAGATTTCCTGTAATGATGTTTTGTAATAATCCTGAAATTTTTCATTCTAGATGATGTCTGCAACTCTCTCTCACAGTAGTGAGTCATCTGCTTCTACATGTGTCTTATGCACACAGTTGTGCCTCAGTTCCATACAACTAATCGTAGCTTTTAAAATACAAATTACATTTCCAGAAATTATTTTCCAAAATTCACTAACAACCAAATTCTGTGATATTCCACTTCATGCAAACCTGTATTTAACTGTCCAAAGAGAGGATTTTTTAGTAGTTTTACTGAGCAACTTCATTGTATGTTGTAACATACACAAGTGTAGAGTCTGATGGCTCCGCACACTCAGCTAAAGCTGGGGTGCTGGCGTGTTTCCTTTGAATAACACTTTTAAAGGTTTGGAACTGAGGACACTGACTGTTGTAGTTTTGCAGCTGGACAGTTTGTCCATTCTTGCTTGGTGTAACACTTCAGCTGCTCAGCAGTCTGTGCTCCACTGTCCCTTCTTCATGATGCTCCATGCATTTTGAGTAGGAGATGATCTGAACTTGCAGCAAGCAGGTCAAACACACACTCTGTGTGTATGAAGCCACGCTGCTGCAGCCCTGCAGAATGTAGTCTGGCATTGTCCTGCTGAAATAAGCACTGGCGTTCTTTAATGGCAGCTTACATCTCTGTAAAATCCTAATATGCGCCACGGAGTCGGTGGTACTTTCATATACATATAGCTCAGCCATGCCGTGGGCACTGATCCAGCCCCACAGCATCACAGATACTGGCTGTGCACCTTTCACTGATGACAGTCTGGATTATCGTTTTCATCTTTGGCGTAGAGAACTCGATGCCTGTTTTTTTTTCAGAAAATGAGCCAAAATGTGGACTCATCTGAGCACAGCACACTGTTCCACAGTCTTTTGGTCCATGTTAGATGAGAGCTCAGGCTCAGGGAACTCAGCAGTGTTTCTGCGTAGGACTGATATATGGCTTCCAATTTGTGCAATAACATTTCAAGTTGCTTTTCTGGATGCAGCTACGGACTGTGTTACGTGACAGTGGTTTTCCAAAGTACTTCCAAACCCACTGCCTATTAAACCATCATACTACTGTGACGGTTTCTTCGACAGTGTCACCTGAAGGCTCAAAGATCACATGGATTCATCAGTAGGTTCCCGCCTTGAGCTTTACACTCAGAGATATCTCTGAATTCTCTGGATCTTTTCACAGTATTCTGCACTTTCGATGTATAAAGACTTACATTCTCTTCAATCTTGTGTTGAGAAATGTTCCTTTTGAGCTGACTCTCATGAATTTTAGCACAAAGGGGTGAGCCATGTCCCATCCTTGAATGCTCCATCATGGTATCTCAGCTGTTCTCAACCAATGTGGAGTCTTCCAGACTTTTCAATCCTGTTTTAACTCTGTCCCAACTTTTGCTTTGTGTTTCCACAGAGTCCACATTTGTGGATATTTACAAAATCCACTGAAGTTGGTCATTAAAACTATTGAAAATCTTTTCTTTATACTTTTGTTCACATGTCACAGATTTTTTTGTTTTAGTGTCCCTGTAGTGTAGTGGTTTTTCGCTTTACAAACAAAAGGTCTCTCCAGATGGGGGCACAAACTCCCCTCACTATAGCAGATTGAGTTAGAAAGGGCATCCAGCGTAAAACCTCTGCCAAATTACCAATGCAGTTTAATCTGCTGTGGCAACCTCTTGAAGAGAATACAAGGGAGCAGCTGAACGTACATTTACTGCGTTTGTAAAATATCCCACCTTTTCCTGGAGGTAGGGTTTGTATGTAGTGTGTTCATATTTGACAGCTGTTAAAAACGTACATTATAAAAATACCTGTGATGATTTATGAGTGTGACCATACTGGAGTATTACAGCATTAATTAATTGTGTATTATTCATAAACAGAAACTAAATTGTGTTAGTGATAATTAAAAGTGCTCTATTTTCCCAGCACTTCTCTCTTCTGGGGGGCTTCTTATGATGTGCTGGGCATTTCTTCTCCACCCACCTCTTTTCACTCCCCATGCATTTATAATAATAATAATACATTTTATTTGAGGGCGCCTTTCTTGACACTCAAAGTCACTGTACAAATAGAGCAGTTAAAACAGTAAAAACATTAAAAAATAAATATACTAAAAACAAGCAATAAAGCACACATAAATGGACAACATTTGAACAGATTTTCTTCTTACAGAGAATAGGAAAGCCTAAACAGATGAGTTTTTAATCTGGATTAGAAGTGTTGAAGAGAACTAATATTGTGGAGGTCTGGTGGGAAGTGAATTCCATATTTGGGGGCAGAGTGACTAAACACTCTCCCACCCATGGTAATAAGGCGAACAGAACGAGTATTCAGGTGCAGAGAAGAAGAAGATCTGAGGGTGCGAGAAGGTATGGTGATGTGAATGAGATCAGAGAGATATGGAGGAGTGAGGTTGTGAATGGCCTTAAAAGTGAGAATTAATATTTTATGTTGTATTGGGTAGATAACTGGCAGCCAGTGAAGGTTTTGAAGAATAACTAACCTTAACTGCTGGAACCAACCAGCTGGACCTCTGTTGGATTAGATCAGTCAGTCCCTCATCTCCAAACCATACATCATAGCAGGTCTCACTACCGTCTTGTAAACCTTCCCTTTCATTCTTGCTGCTATCCTTCTGTCACAAAGCACCCCTGACACTCGTCTCCACCCACTCCACCCTGCCTGAACTCTCTTCTTTACCTCTCTTGTGCTCTGTCCGTTGCTTTGGATGGTT
>VUQH01090887.1:0-25873 GCA_015106775.1 Etroplus canarensis
CCCCTCCACCTGGTTTCTTGCACACACAATATATCTACCTTTCTTCTTTCCATCATATCAGCAGCTCTCTCCCTTTACCAGTCATAGTCCCTACATTTAAAGTCCCTACTCTCACCTCCACCCTCCTACCTTTCCTTCTCTCTCTCTGCCTCCTAACACGCTTTCCCCCTCTCCCTCTCCTTGGTCTTCGGCCAACAGTAGCATAGTTTTCACCGGCACCCTGTTGGCTAACGGCACCGGAGGCGGTCCTTGTTAACCCGGGCCACGACCGATCCGGTATGGAAGTCGTGTTATGAATCTGCATATTTGATTTGGCACAGTTTTTACGCCGGATGCCCTTCCTGACGGAACCCTCACCATTTACACGGGCTTGGGACCGGCACTAGGACTACACTGGCTTGTGGGCCCCTGTGGCTGGTTTATACATTTGTAGTCCTTGTTGGTCTGTTTTATCTTCAGGCCACCACTTGGAGTTTTGTGCATTAAAATCACCAATAACGAGATTAACAGAGTTAGAACTAACAGGACAACTGTCCAGGGACTCGTCAACATGACTTAGAACTGACATGTCATCATCTGGTTTGCCATAAATAAAAGCAGTAAACAATCTGACGTGGTCAAAATCAAACGTGAAAAACAGACTTTCAAAGTCCTTATGTTCCATATTTTCATGTCGTTTAAATCTTACACTATTGTGCACACAGATAGCTTGGCTTTAATCTACACTGGAGAAATAAATCCAACAACCGGGTTTGTGCAGCAAGATAAAAGAGGACCGTTCATTATGATCAGAATAAAGGCCTCTGATATTAGTAAAGATTATGTTATTCATAAGTTAGGCCAATGATTTCTTAATTTCCGCAAAGCGCTTGATGTACACGGGACAAGAGGAACTTTTGGCCACATGAGTCCCGCCACAGTTGCGGCACTTTGGGGCGCTTGTACAAGGGTATGAGTGGTCGGAGTCGGTGGAGCCACAGTTGACACCATGGCGCTGTGAGCGACAGACACTCGCTACGTGATCGTATCAGTGACAGCTGAAACAGCGCGTGGGGCGGGGCACAAGAGGCGCACCCTGTAAAAACAAAATCCATAATGGAAACCATGCTGGAGAGCTCTGGAGTATTCACCTTTATCGGTTAAGCTGAACTTCAGTGAGACATAATTACTTTGCTCTCTTGGGGGAAACTTAGTCAGCTGATTGGCCGAGGAATATTCCACCTTAAGCTCATTTTCGAGATCTTCAGGGTCCGTGTCTCGGGCGAGGCGTGATATTACAACCCAGTTCTGTTGGTGCTGGTTAGGATGGCCACTCACTGGGAATAGGACGGCATCATCACTGAACAGCTGAGGATCCCAGCCAGTAAGCAGCGTTTCGCAGCTTCCCTGAGTTTAACACTCTGGCATAAGAAATCAAAGGGACAGCAACAGGACACGGAAATTAATCACTTGATTTCAGTTGGAACTGAGAATCTTTTCAGGACATGTCAGTGACCAGCATTGAACGTAGTGGGTCTGCTTGATATGGCGCACTTGTTGCGCGCACAGTTGCTGACTGTTGAGGTGAGGTTGTAGGTCTGCTCTTGCCCACAGCATCAGCAAATGACTTAATTTTGGTTTGAACATCAGTTGATATGGCCAACATGCTAGATAAATGCTTGGTCTCTAGGGCAGACACTCTTTGATCAATGCTCTCAATAAACTCAGTGGTGGACTTATTACACGCGTTGTGGAAAATTGCATCATACGTGGCATGATCATACTAAAAACATGTGTTGTTTGGATGTTGCCTCTTCAGGGTATTGCCATCTTTTGGATGCAGGGTTTGCAGATGTTCAGTCCCGGTTCCTGGTTTATCAGGCTACTTATTTGCATTACTGAGAGCCCGAGGCATTCATAGTGCATATACTTTTGACGGGACTCATGTTTTCCTTAACCTGCTCAATATTAGGAGCATGTCTCGTGAATCACACTGGGATCGCCAGCTAAGCGCCTTATGTCTCGACAGACACGTTTAACTCTCCCTGCCAGTACCAGCCCCAAAGAGCTCGGCGGAGATCGCTGCTCAACTTGAAAAGAAAAGACTCACCCAACAGTGTTACTATGACACATCCAGTCACCCATTACAGCCGCTGGCAGAAGGACAAGTCATCAGGATTCAGACAACCAGCTGGGAACGAAGTGAAGGAAGTGTACGCAGAACCTCGCTCTTACATCACTGACGCCAATGGAGGCACCTACAGGAGAAATCGTCGCCACATCCTGCAAGTTGCTAAGCAGCCACCATCACAAACCGTCCCTGAGGACTCTGACCCCCCGCCAACTGACCCAGCTACGCCAGACACCCTCCCCTCTGATTCTTGGACACCTCGATCATCACAGGTACCTCAACTGTCTACCAATGAGCAGCATGCTCTCCCACCAAGGTGACACACCATATGTAACACAGTCAGGACGGATCAGCAAGCCAAATCCAAAGTACAGACAATGAAGTCTCTCTTATAAAAAAGGGAGACAGATAAAAACTGGTGTAACAGATTATAAAGGCCTTAAGGTATGTTCACACCGAACGCGATTCACGCGGCGGGGACGGCCAGTTTCAATGTTAAGTCAACGTAAAACACGCAGTGAGAGGTCCTGCGGCGCGATTTGAGTGGCTAGCGCGGCGCGATTTGTGAGTGGTGGCACGTTTCGCGCAGCGTGGTGAAAATTATGCGCGAATTTTCCAGAGTTGAAAAATCTGAACTTTGGCGAATATTCGTCAACCAATCAGGAACTCGGCTTTGGTAGTGACGTATTGATCAGCGGGTGGAGTCCAAAACCATTTACTGACCGAAGACAGATGGACAGGTGTTCTGCAGCTGGAATAGAGCGCCTGTAGTTGGTGTCCTGTTGCGTAATCCGCAGACCAATGCGGGGACAGCCATTTATCAAACTGGGCCACAGAGAGACGGAAGTACCGCTGAAAGCGGTCGTCATCCAGACGCAGCTCCTGGAGTAGATGGTGAAACTCACCGTACTGGGAGCATCTTTGAGTTATATTGTGATCCCCGACATGGCGACGTGCTTGCCGGCGCCTTTGTAGAGCTCTCCAAAACAAATAAATCCAAGCTACTCTCAACATCATCCATGTCTTCCATAATGTAGCCAAGAGGCAGATAGGTTGGTGGTAGCTCCTCCCACACGCAAATTCGCGTGCGGTTTATGAACACACTTTTGGACATGCGAATAGGGGCGAATTCACCGTGTGGCCAAACAGAGGCGGTGGAGGTGAATTCGCCACGTGAATCACATTCGGTGTGAACGTACCTTTATAGCTCTACCAGACCTGACTACAGTCTACAAGTGATACAACCACATCTTACACAGATAAAGAGGCCGGACCTCTGACTTCTATATTTTATCAGATACAGGCTGTAGTCTTATTAACTACTTTTTGATTTTCATTGTTGCTGCATTTGATGTACATAATTTCACTCGAGGGAAACGTGTCTTACAGTTGCAAAGACTGGAATCATACATCGATCATCCACCAATGTTTTCTTAGCTACATATTGATATTCATTTCCATTTAATTTCAGTATATTTTATAACACACATGCAATGCATGTAGTTTTCATCAAGGGCATCGAGCATTGTGTTTTTTTTTAATATTTGCCTTCTGCTTAACCTACATAATAGGCACACAAAATGAAAACATAAGACATATCTATGCAGATGTTGTATTAAACAGTGAGTGCTAGTTGGAGTCAATGCAACATTTAAAAATAATGTTAAAACTGTTGCAAGTATATTTTATTTGTCTTTGTGGGTATTATTTAAAGTATCATTAGCTTGCAGCTGTATTACAAAACTGAACATTGAGGCCACAGAGTAGGACCAGATAATATGGACTTGCTGAAGAGAGCAGATAGCTGTGAGTGGTATCTGTGTTAAATTTAGCAAGTTTATCTTTTGCCTGTCTAAACTCTTTATGAAACCTTCTCTCTCCATGAGCACAGAGCTCCTCAGGTCAAATCTGAAAACATGATAATAGAATAGCAGTAGATGTTGATAAATGTTTAGAAATCCTGATTGCAAATTTAGCAGTTTATTTTTTCTTTTTCTTTTTTTGTACAGTATTTGTTACCAACTGGTCTCAGTTTTTGAGCCGTGCCTGTCACACTAAATTTGTATAACAAGCCATAAGTACATGTTAGGCTGTTGCGATACAGTCAGCATAGCTGTGTACACAGATGTACTATATGGACAAAAGTTTTGGTTGGTGGCGGCATCCTATTATGTTTGAATTTAGTGAGCTCTTTCAGAAAACCCATTCTTTCGCAAATGTTTGTAAAGGCGGATGGCGTGGTCAATTGCTTGATTTTATTAACTCTGGAAATGGGACTGAATGAAGCACCTGAATACAGTGATAAAGAGGTGTGACCCAATACTTTTGTCCGCAGAAAGACTTGATAACAATGTGTGGTTGTCCTTCATTTTATTAAATGTCACAATGTTAACAAATGTCAGCAGGTTGCTGTTCTCAGATAACAATAAGCAGGCCCAGACAGAATCTATTTGAAGCTGCTAAAGAACAAAAACAGGTGAGGTGCTTTTCAGTGGATACAATTTACAGTTTTTCTAAAAGACTCAAAAAGTCAGTTGCTCACCCACATCAGAGTTAATGAGGTCTGACATTACTGTAGAAAATGGGATCTTAGCAATCTAACTGCTAACTGCTGCTAAATATAACTGCTACACCATGCCTGTATATGTGTTTGTGGTGAGGCCATTTATGGTGTTAGAGGACTTACTTTAGTCATGTATACTACATTCCATATCAGACCTGCTCAATCGGTAATGTTTCTGATTAAATCCATGCCAGAAATTTGTGACATAATTGGGGGGGGGGGAATCTAAAAAAATCTTTCAGCAAATTTGATTTCAGTTTGTTCTATAAAAGAGAGGCTGGTCAATACCATTGCCACTGTAACTCACTCATCATGAGAACATTTAGCTGTGGGAGCATTGGTCAGGACAAATACCAAACTGAAATTTCATGAAGACACTTTTTGCTACAAAAACTCTAACTCTAGTGTTTTCTGTTGTTTCATCTTAGTCATACTTTTCCATGTCAGTCTTCTGTTGCTTTTTTGCTATGTAAGCCAAAGGGTAGGTGTCCAATTTCTCATGGTGCTTTTTTCAGTTACTGTTCATAAACTTGTTCCTGAAAGTTCTCCTTACATGTTGGAGAACTTCAGGTTGAACAAGCACCAGTATGTGCAGCAGAGGGATGATGTGCAGTATGTACAATGCAGTGATTTCTCATGGTCTGACTAGCTGTTCTTGTTCAGGCACAGTAGGTCCTTGGAGCATTTGGATGAGCAAGAGGAACCCGATTCTTTTCACGGAATATCTTTCTTGTACTCTTGCAAGGATACAGTGAGAGTTTGAGCAAATAAGACAAAGTCTTTTTTTTTATATTTATTTATTTTTTTACAAAAGTTACCTACAGCACATTTAATAAGAATTAGGTCGAAGATACAGAAATACAGACAATAAAATTGGCATACAAGCAGTGCATGAAACAAGCCACACAGTTTGTACTTCTGGTACATTTGCAATCAATGCTGCACAGTTGTTTTACAGTCAGTCTGTGTTGTCTCAAATTTTCACCTCCCCCACAGAAGTCTGCAACATGAGGCTCAGAAAAATAAAATTGTTCCACAGCTTCTCTTTTACTAGTTATAGTGTTGTCAGAATGCTTTATAGGCCCAGTTTGTATTACATTATAATTGTGGAATTTGTAGTTATGCAGCCTGGCCATGATGTTGGTGCCTTGAAGTGAATGTGAAGAATTATGCATCGGACTTGAAATTTAACAGATCTTTCGGGCCATATACAGATCATTTGTGTGTGTGTTTTTAAAAACGCCACCTGATGCATTTGAGTAAGGCCAGTCTATTTTCAGTTTCCCACAGAGGACACCATTCAGCAATAATGCTTTTGTGGACCCCAAAGTCCTCTAGCTAGGTTCCCATCCAGTGGGAGCAATGCTTTATAATGTACTACTGTTTGTTTATCTCATGAGTACCACAGCAAAATACAATGGTCACAATCATGATTTTACAGCACTGTCCTACAAAAACCAGTGTCCAGTGGTTTTGGCATGTTTTTGCTTTTTATAACCCTTCATTTTTCCAAATTTGTTATTTAATCTTTCCTTAAGCAACATATCCCCATTCACATACCCTCAGAGCTTTTGTAAAAGTGTCTGTATATACTATATAGAGAAAAGTATTGGGCCAAACCCCTTAATCATTGAATTTATGTGTTTGAGACAGTCCCATTGCCACAGGTGTTGAAAATCAAGGCCCTAGAAATGCAGTCTGCCTTTTTGAAAACATTTGTGAAAGACTGGGTCATCCTAAAGAGAAAAGGCTTTCATGGCTGAGCAGCTGCATGTGAGCCTTACATCACCAAGCACCATGCCAAGCATCAGATAGACTGGTGTAAAGCACACCACCACTGGACTCAGGAGCAGTAGAAATGTCTTCTGTGATGTGATGAATCACTCTTCTCTATCCAGCAATGTGATGAATGAGTCTGTTTTTTTTAAATATCAGGAAGATACTACTTGACTGCTTTGTGCCAACTGTAAAGTTTGGAGGCAGGATAATACTATGGGTTTGGCCTGGACCCATTAGTTCTAGTGAAGGGAAATCTTAATGTTTTAGCATACAACACCTTTTGGACAATCCAATGCCTCCAACTTTGTGGGAACAGTTTGGGGAATGCCTTTTTCTGTTTGAGGCATGACTATTCACCAGCACACAAATCAAGGTCCATAAAGGCATGGCTGGGTGCATTTACTGTGGAAGAACTTGACTAGCCTGTACAGAGCCCTGACTACAACTCCATGGAACACCTCTGGAATAAAATCGCATCAATGCCTGGCTTCACAAATGCTTTTTTAGGATGAATGGGCACAAATTCCCACAGATACTCCAAAATCTTATAGAAAGCCTTCTCAGAAGAAAGGAAGCTGTTATAGCTGCAAAAAGGGGGCCAACACCATATTAATACCTGTCGATTTAGAATGGAATGTCATTACAGCTCATGTGTTGTAGATGTCATGTGCAGATGGCCCACTAATCCATGTAGTATATGGGACTACAAGGTCCAGACATAACTCTAAAGAAGGCAATATCTGCCTCATGCAAGAGACTCTGATTCCAGGCACCAGTTATTTTTGTTTGTTGTTTTTCTTGTTTTTACTTTCACCTAAGAGCACCCCCTGGTGCCAGACACATGTTCAACAGTCCAGACCCATTTTCAGTGCATGCACTGAGGCTGGCGGAGCCATTTAGCTTGGCAGTCCCAACTCTGCTACAGCATCTACAGTTAGTGTGACTATGCCAGCCACTGTAACACTCCTGTAGATGTTAGGGTGCAAAATCAACCACTGTGCTCCATCCAGGCCAAACATACTGCTGTGGCCTCACTATCTCGCCAAACCAAGGCCTGTCTTGGCTGAAGCATAATATAACCCACCCTCTTTCCCTTTGCTCTGATCTGGACACACTTTTGTTGGTACCATTTGCCACAGATTGCCTGAAATCACAGTGCTGAAACTCATCCAATAAAGGGCCATGTTGAAATTATTGAAAATTTGTGTCAGATTGGTTATCTAATGTGTATTAAACTATTTCTGAGAAATTTTCTCTAGGTTGTGGTAATGCTGGAGAAGCTTGATAAGTTCATTGACTGATAATCAGACCCATGCTTTGAGGTGCTGTGTTTGCATTGCATCGTGTTGGTATTGTTCCTGTGATATTTTGGCACTGAGGAGATGCAGTATTGTTTTACAACACTGAAATTACATTTTCTAGTTTTGTCATGTTTGTTGTAAGCTTGCAGCTTACAACAAACCAGGATTTAGAGAAATTTACCACACTGTACCATGAGGCATTTTTTTCTGTAGAGATGCTTCTCTGATGAATGAATGAATAAATGGTAGAATGTGTTTAACATCAACCTGATAAATCTTTTCAGAGAGAATTAAAAAAAAACAAAATCTGCATTCCTTAAAAGGCCCACAAGAATTACTTAAAAACAAGAATGTGACACCCTAGACTGGCAAAATTTAGAATTCAACCACACTCACATACTATAAAGAATCTGTGCTTCAGCTTTGTCTAGATAACACTGACCTATCCACAAAAAAAAACAAAGCTTGTATTATCAGCCTTGTTTTGAAGAAGATGATGGATTTCTACTTAATTAAACATTTGGCATATTTTTACCTAATTTAAAAGTATTACTTTTTACTTTGATATTAAGATTGTTTTATTACTGCCAGATCAACAGTACTTCTGGTTGGTTGTAGTGTTAGAAACCAACATAGGGACTTCAGTATTCTTTCCTGGCACTGAGCACTTTGTGTCCTTATGTGAATTTTAAAAACTCTTGCTTGTTTAGTTTGTAAATCACTCAGACTGACAGCTTGGCACTCCTCCTTCTTTGCTGCCTCTGTGTGTAGATGAGTGGTTTTACTGCAAACTTTTCTATTTCAAAAAAGTAGTTCAAAAATAAGAAAATCATAAGAATAAACTTCAGCCAAATTTTGTCAGAAAGGCTTATACAAATATGCCTAGAGCTTGAAATTTATTTAGATACGCTCAATTTCAGATAAAGCTAAAGGCAAACTCTGTGACATCTCTAAGAAGTGATGTTTCTGGCAATGTACACACACACACACACACATGCAAACATGCACACAGATTGTTCGAATGAAATGAATATGTGATCGAGGTTTGGTATTGTGCTACCAACCCAGGACAGGATTTGTTCACTCTCTCTCTCTGGCTCACTCTCACTCTGTCTGTCTCTCAGCCTATTTATTAACTAAAGAGCTTTCTCTTTGTTTGTCAGGGAGGATTGTCCTCAATGGAGATTTTCTGTGTAATCATCTGATTATCCATCAATTCCCTAAAAAGCCCCAGAGAGGCTGTGTATCCACATTATGCTGAAGGGCAGAGCAATGAGACAGGGAGGGAATGGGGAGGGATTTTGGAGGAAATGATCAAAATGGATTTAAGCTTCTTTACCTGTTACAGGTATCCACTTTTAGTTTGGTTTTAGCTTTGCCTAGTTCTGTATTCCTGGAATGTGAGCTTATCCCAGTTTCCTTCTGATATTCCTCCAGCCCTTCTACCTGCCACAGACTGAGCTTCTACCTGCACTATAGTAGGCAGACTGGTTTCGTCATTGGTTTGTTCTGGCAGTTTGAGAGAGCAGGAGCATCAGCTTGCATGCATTTGCATAGAGCCCTATGGAGATTGAAATTCACATTGAATAGGTGTTTTTTCTTCCTCCTCTGGCTGTGCCTAGCTTGTGTATGACAAATCTGTTGCATTAACTCCCAGGGTAGGCCGGGAGCAGGAATGTTTGTGGAGCGACAAATTACACATCAGAGCTTTATTTAACATTCCCTACATGGCTACAAGCAATGAACTATTAAGATGTCAAATAGAAGAACTGCTACAGATACAACCCTGCATGCAAAGATACTAAAAGCATAGGAAGGGCATAAGAAAGAGAAAGGAATAAAAATCTGTTTGAGAAGCATGAGCTAGTATGAGTCTGTTCTCATGAGATATTTCTTCTACCAATGCTACAGTTTCTTAGAGATCTTCTTTTATACATTTGGTTGAGATGTTAGGGCTGGCTGATAGACGAATCCCTAGGATTTGCAGTCTTCGCAGTGATATACAATAGCTTGCCAACCTTGCTTTTTCCATTAAGTATTCGGTAAGTATTAGTATTCATTATGAATTCAGTAAATCCTATTATTAAAGTAATATTAGCTATAACTTGTCCAACCATAATTTCCTTTTGCATTTCATATGTGTAATTGACGAAATGACACATATACCCAAATCCATGGTCACACCCCTACAAACTGGAAAATGTGTGTGTGTGTTGGGGGGAGCTTTCTCATTGATCCATCACAACACTAAATAAAATGCACGGGGGTATTTCTGTCTGTTTCTTTGATTGTAAATAAGAGGTTATTATAACTGTGCATTTTCATTTCATTGCTCTGTTTCATTCTGAGAGTCATAGAAAAAACAGACTTTGCACCTCTGTTTAGGGAGGAAACATAGTAGAGGACAGACAGATGAGGTGGAAATTACCTTTGTCAAATTGATAGCAGTTTATGTCACTAAGTGCAATAAAAGCTTTTTAATAAGTCTTAATCCATCTAAAGCAAAGCAGTAGGGGGACATACTGTAGCTAGGAATTGGGAGTTTCACAGGGTGATGAAAAGATTATGGTCCTTTCGACCCTCACTAATATGTCCTCCTGTAGGACACACTGGTTATTGCACTTTTTCCCTGGTTTGCTGTGAGCAGCTATGTCAACAATGACCTAATCGTCAATTTGTTGAACCAGTCAGTTTCGTGTTAAGAGGCTGATTTATTGCTAAGAAGTGATTTTTGAAGAGAAAAACTTTTCTGAGTTTATTTTGTAAGGAATAAACATGTATTGAACCTTACCTATTGTCTAGTTTTAGTGGAAATTTACAGTTTTGCTCACTATAATTCAAAATGGGTATCAGACAAAGCCAAAATCATAAACATTAAATGCACATACTTGTGCATTTGTGTGCAGTTTTTAAATAAACTGTGTATATAATTACCACAATGTGAAAACCATTTCTCTACTTGGGATGGCACAATACCAGAAATTTAGTAGCTAGTATGACTTTCAGTAGGATTACACGGTCGTCAGAATCAATTTCAATACCACAGTTACCCCCCCTCCAAAAAAAAGCCCTTTACCTTAAAAAATGGTGTTTCTGTAAATAAAAGCAACAACATGACAAAACAGAATACAGTACTATGATTTATGTGTGAGTAACGGGAAAACATTTACATAGATGCTGCAGTGAGTCCCGTGAATGACATAATATTTCTTGGCTTTTCACACTTTTTATTTTCCAGTTTCCATATCAGTGTTGTTACTTTGAGGTATAACATAACTTACATTAGTTTAGCTAAAGCACTGCAAAATGTTTTGCCTTTGGAACGTCGTTGATTTCGCAATGGCCAGCTGTCTCATACAAACAGGTAGCATGTATTTCAGGATAAAATTAGAAGGACCCTCTTCGTTCCACATGTAAAGATAAACTAGACCACTTCTAGGTGCATGCTGCCCTCCTTCAGTTCTGGAAGAACTGGTATCTTGGTACATATGTTACATTTACATTTATCCACATTTTGATTCAGTTTGCCGAAAATATAAGCTGGATGTTTTTCCTTTTTTCTTATCATATTTTTTGAAATTGTAACTCCATTGATTCAACTCACAACCCCATGCAGCCACCTTTAAACCACACAAGGGGAACTACTCTGAAGGGTTAATGATTTTGTCTCTTTTAGCAAAGGTGCCACTGGTGGCATAGGGGATATATGAAAACTTCCTCTTACAGTAAGGCTCTTCTTTTTGGCTCAACCTATCAAGTCCAAGAGAGTGTTCAATAGAGAGAAAGGTAGCTGACTAGCCTTACTGCACCATTTGTCTTCTAAGTGTCCATGGGAACACAGTGGTGGACCTGCATTCATTGTACTCAGGCATGTCATTTTCTCTCCTTAACTTTTCCATCCCAGCCCAATTGACCCTATTTCTTTACTCGCTCTGGCCCACCTCAGGTACACACTGCTACAACTGGGTCATTGTCCTGATGATAAGTGCTACATCCTGTTGAGTGGAGTGGCGGGAGACATTAGTCTGGGTCTGAATAAAAGGTAGACATTGACACACAGGCAGGTTACTTGTCCAGACAATGGAAAATGCCAGCCTGAACAGGCTCTGATTAAATAGATGGTGATTGAAGTTTCACTTCAGACAGGAGGATAACTATTGCTTTTTCCTAAAGGTGGAGGTTCAGTTTAGGTTTGATTCTGCTTCCAGAGTTTATTCTTTTGTTTTCTGGTAGAGCAAACCATGCTCTTCTTCTATCTTCTTTTTTATCTAACATTTAAACTTTTATTCCTACATTTGCACTTTAAAAACCTATTTCTACACATTTTTCTTTCCTCCTAGTGAAGAGGATTAATGATCTCAACACATTTCATTAGAGCTCAATTGCAGCTTCCTGATTTCTTTCACTAAAAAACACAGGTCTTGGAGCTTACTATCAAGTTGCATTGATGAAGTTGTGAATATGAAGCATACCCTACTACTATGCTTAAAATAGACATCTGGAGGACCTAGACTACACTGGCTTTCAAGAGTGTCTTCATTGATAAAGGTTTTTGTGTACATTGCACACCTGTCATGAGAGCACTGATCCCTGATGCACCAGAATGGAAAGAGGCAGGCAAATTGTGCACATCAGAGCTGGGATGTGACTCTTCATTGTCCCATCCTTTTCTCCGCTCTTAGTTCTCTTGCCACTTCCTTCTCAACACCACCTTTATATCTGAATGACTCTTTCAAACCCATTTCGCAGCTGCTAGCTTGACTAATATTCTGCTGCCATGTGTTTCTCCTCCATTACAATTCATGTGACGTGTCTGTGATTGCTCTCTCTCCAAGTTTGTGAGTATGTGGGTGTAAGTATATAAATATATGTTATAATTTTCAGTGTTGGGATGTCTGAAACAACCTCTTGTCTACATTCTATAAAGCAGTTTTCTGTCTCGGCCTTTTTGAGTTGCATCTGATTGATGTGTAAAATTGGACTGTTTTTGCTCCCATATATTCCTGAGGCAGGAGATCTGAGTGGGTTTCGTTTTTCCTCGCCTCCTGAGGCACACAAAGTGTTTCATGTTCTTGTGGGTTGGAGTCAAACGGAGTACTACACATGAAGGCGCTCACTGCAGGTTGCGATAGATTGATCCGCTCCTTTTTGCTTGTTTTCTGTGTGCTGTGTATTTTTTGTGTGTGTTGTAGCGAGTGTGAAGCTTGCTGCCTGTGATGAATTGCTACAGCACAGGAGACAAATTTGGACGTCGAGGGGCGTTGGTTTTGCTCAGAAACTGTAGCTGCCTCTCCGCTCTGCGTAATGATGAAGAACTAGGCACATATCAGCCAGAGTAGTGCAACTGTTGTAAATGAAAAGAACAACAAATGCGCACAGAGGAGCAGACAGACAAGAAGTGGGCCATTATATATCTACTCTCTGTATGTTTGTAGTCACAGTTTGGTGAAGAGCTTTGGTACAGCCATAGCTCACTACCATTGGGATCCTCTGTCCTCAATACAGAACCTTGAGCTGATTGGCAGCTTTTGTAGGTTTGTTGTAAGCATAAAAGAAGAACATTTCAGTTTGCTGGCTCCAAGATACATTGTGACTTTAGTGATTACAGGTAATCCCTCATGAAAGTGTTTTAGATGGGGGGAAAAAAACAGGACAAAAGCTTGTAGGCGTTATAGATGTGGTACATTTCAGAGGTTAATCACTGACTATAGTTTCAGCCTTCATTAAAATATTTATTGAATCGATTCTTGTTTTTAATTGTTCATGTTGACGTGCCTTTTTAAAAAGACTTGGTAACTTGTATATGCTTACTCAAGGTCATATTATAGCTTGCACATCAGATCATCACTAAAGTTAGTTGACTCTCAAATGTTATCTGAAAATTGCCCTTTTCTGGGCTACATTTTAAGCATGATTAAGATTTTTTTTTTAATAAATCTACTCAGTATTACTATTCAACAGCCATGTGGACAGCAACTGATTGCTATCCACGGTGATTAATAAACCATACTATGGGCTGCCAGTTGCATCAAGTTAATAATGGAAACTAAGAATAAATAAATACATTTAAAAATTAATTTCTATCTTAATTGTGTCTACTAATTTAATTGTGGTTATTTGTGCTGTCGTAACTGCATGCAGAATTTATTATTAAGATATCTGATACATCTCACGTAAACAATTGCATGAATAGAGCGGTGCAAATACCTCTCTGATATTTCAATGAAAACACCAAAGAAAGATTTATAGCAGAGGGGTTGTGTTAAATTAGATTAGCTAATAAACTTAAAAGTCAGTTCAACTACTGTAAGTGCAAAAATAATTATATTTGGGTGCTGCACATTTGCATCTTGGGATTCAAAGCTAAGGCCAACCTTGTTGGGATTAAATGCTTGCTGTTAGCAGTTTAGTCTTTCTGCCTCTCCCTGTTTGCATGGTGGTATTTTGGATACAAATAATAAAAATATGGGATTACCATGGCCATGTGTGCTAAATATGTGTGATTCACAGATTCAACACTGTGTGTCATTATACAATGTCAGGACAACTGGTCTAGTAAAGGTCCAAGTCTCACTTTTAGTAATAGAATTTAGTTAGTTTTTTCCCTTTTTTTAAGTTATCAATCTACAGGAAATTTTCTGACAAAATAAAGAAAAAAGAAACACACACATAACCTTAATGAAAGCCAGGTCCTCTCATCATTCAGTAAATCAGTGGTGGGATTTAGTAGTCACACCTTGGCTGATGGTAGATCGCAGTTAAACTAGGTACAGCTCAAAAAACTAGAATATCATGAAAAAGTTCTATATTTTTTGTCACTCATCTCAGAAAGTGAAATAGTTCAAGCCTTTATTTCTTGAAATTTTGATGATTATGACTTACAGATAACGAAAACCCAAAATTCAGTGTCTCAGAAAATTAGAATATTGTGAAAAAGTTCAATATTGGAAAGTCATGGTGTCACACCCTAATCAGCTATTTACCTCAAAACACCTGCAAAGTATACCTGAGCCTTTTAATGGTCTCCCAGTCTGGGTCAGTAGGCTACAAACTCATAGGGAAGACTGCTGATTTGACAGATGTCCAGAAAACAGTCATTGACACCCTCCACAAGGAGGGTAAGCCACAAAAGGCCATTGCTAAAGAAGCTGGTTGTTCACAGAGTGCCGTGTTCAGGCAATGTCATGGAAAGTTGAGTGGAAGGAAAAAGTGTGGAAGGAAAAAGTGCACCAGCAAAAGGGATAACCGCAGCCCTGAGAGGATCATCAGGCAAATCCATTCAAGAATTTGGGAGAGCTTCACAAGGAGTGGACTGAGGCTTGAGTCAGCACATCAAGAACCACTACGCACAGATGAATCCTAGACATGGGCTACAAATGTTGCATTCCTTGTGTCAAGCCACTCCTGACCCAGAGACAACATCAGCAGCGTCTTACCTGGACTGTGGAGAAAAAGAACTGGACCGTTGCTCAGTGGTTCAAAGTCCTCTTTTCAGACTGAAGTAAATTTTGCATTTCATTTGGAAATCAAGGTCCCACAGTCTGGAGGAAGAGTGGAGAGGCACGGAATTCACGTTGCTTGAAGTCCAGTGTGACGTTTCCACAGTCAGTGATGATTTGGGCTGCCATGTCATCTGCTGGTGTTGGTCCACTGTGTTTTCTGAAGGCCACAGTCAACACAGCCATCTACCAGGAAATTTTAGAGCAGTTCATGCTTCCTTCTGCTGACAAGCTTTATGGAGGTGCTGATTTCTTTTTCCAGCAGGACTTGGCACCTGCCCACACTGCCAAAGGTACTGAAAGCTGGTTCAGTGACCATGGTGTTACTGTGCTTGATTGGCCAGCTAACTCGCCTGACCTGAACCCCATAGAGGATCTATGGGGTATTGTCAAGAGAAAGATGAGACACCAGACCCAACAATGCAGATGACCTGAAGGCTGCTATCAAAACAACCTGGGCTTCCATTACCACAGGCTGATTGCCTCCATGTCACGCTGCATTGATTCATGCAAAAGGAGGCCCAAGCAAGTATTGAGTGCATAGAAATGAACATAGATTTCTGAAGCCTCACATTTCTGTTTAAAATATCCTTTTTATTGTTCTTTTGTAATATTCTAATTTTCTAAGAAACTGAATTTTGGGTTTTCATTATCTGTAAGCCACAATCATCAAAATTTCAAGAAATAAAGGCTTGAAATATTTCACTGTATGTGTAATGAATCTATAAAATATGAGTTTCACTTTCTGAAATGAGTGACAAAAAATATTGAACTTTTTCATGATATTCTAATTTTTTTAGATGTACCTGTAAGCAGCTTGGACAGATACTTGCAACATTAAAGTAAAAAAAAACAAGAATTAAAGAATACTCTGAAATTGAGAGGAAAGTATTAAAATTAATTTTTAGGGTTTCTACTGTGCTTTTCTAACATGTTCACATTGTTCTCAGGGGTGGAAGGAGTGTTTCCGGGTCAAGCAGAAGTGCATTTTCTCGATTTAGAGGTTTCCCAAGTTTAAGTCTGTGAAACCTGCACAAGAAATGTACAGTGACCAGAACACGGACTCAGATCCACACTGTTACCAGTACAGTAACAATATATGTTATCAACTTTCTTCAGTTCTTCTAAGAAAGTTTCTCTAGATTTTATTTTACAAGGAAAATATTCAAAACAAACTGTAGTTGAATATTGTTCCCCTTAACCACTGTTATTGTAAATTTTGTTAAACTTAGTTTAGGACGACAGTTAAAAGATAATTTCATAAGGTAACCACAATTTTAGCTTGTACTTAAGAATCAGAATACTTTATTAATCCCTTACATTACAGACACTCCATTAAATAAATATAAATATGAAAGACAGAAATAAAAATAAATTAACCCTATATGCAATAAAATCCAATGTGTAGCATAGGTGGTGCAAAGCTAAACAATGCTATTTTCAGTTTATAAACAGTATGGCAATAGTCCAGGTGTCAAGGGGAGGAGCTATAAAGTTTGATGGCCACAGGTAGGCGTTCAGTGGTGTAGTGAGGTGGGATGAGTCTGCTGCTGAATGTGCTCCTGTGCCTGTTCAGCGCATCATGGAGAGGGTGTGAAGGATCGAAAAGTACAGGGAAGCAGTTCTCAATTTATAAGTACTTCCAGTTTTATTTCTAATGATTTTTAATGCCCATTATTCTCCAGATTGTTTGCTTGTGTTGATTTTATATACATGATATTAAGGGTGTTCTGTAAGTTTGAAACCCTAGGTATGATCCTGTAAGCTGTCTTCAATCAGGAACAGCTTGATTGAATCACTGCCATTTTACCTTTTTACATGTTGTGTTACACTAAAGTTCTGTTAGTAAGTTGTATGTATTTCCAAAAGTTTTGGGCTTTCTAATCTAACATTAAAATCAGTGATGCTGTTCTTTTGAGTTAAAATTACCTGTTGTTCAGTTATTATACTTTGGTATTTTTCTTAGGTTTTTGTTTTGTTTTCAGTCTCATTTAACTTCCAGAGTGAGGTTGTTAGTTTAGTTTTCATTGTTTAAAAAAGTCCATTTTTTAGTTTTATTAGTTTCAGTATTTAGTATTTGTTTTATGTAACTATAATATGATATTTTTGGGGGATTGTTATGAATTGCCAGTGAGTGTTGAGAGAGGACTTAAATGCAGTTTGCAGCAGTTTGCACTTGACTCCCACCATGTTCACCAATATGTCCAAATTAACAGACAAAATCTACTACAGAATGCAATCTGTATATTTTCATTTCATTTTATATTACTGTGTTATTTATATTTAAAGATATACTTTGTTTAGCCCAAAAGTAGCCAAACCATTAAACACAACCCATATCAAGATAGCTTTCATAGAATAGCTCAGTAGTGGTTTGTGCATTCACCTTACAAGCAATCTCAGGTGGGGACACAAGCCCCTCTCACCATGACGGGTTTTGTCAGGAAGGGCATCCAGTGTAAAACCTCCAAATCACCTATATGAATTAATCTGCTGTGGCAACCTCTTGGTGGAGAATACAAGGGAGCAGCTAAAAAGTACATTTTTAGTAAAGGAAAAAAATATACAATAGAAGGAACACAAATACAAAATAGAAGAAAGGGAAATAAAATAGAAAAGCTGAATAAAACAACTTTATCTTTCAGGGTCGCCACAGCAGATCATCTGCCTTCATCTCACCCTACCACTTGCATCCTGTTGTCACACCAGCCCTCTGCATGTCCTCCTTTACTACATCCATGAACCTTCTCTGTGGTTTTCCTCTTGTTCTTCTCCTGCCTGGCAGCTCAACTTTCAATATCCTTTAATTCCACTATTCACCCTCTGCACATGTCCAAACCATCTCAACCTTGCCTTTCTGACTTTGTATCCAAACCACTCAACCTGAGCTGTCCCTCTGATGTACTCTTTTCTGCTTTCTACTGTCCATCCTGGTCACTTGCAGTGAAAATATCACCATCTTCAATAGTGCCATGTCCAGCTCCACCTCCTGTCTTTTTGTCAGTGCCACCGTCTCCAAACCAAACATCATATATCATCCTTCTGTCAGAAATCATTCCTCCCATGTCTCCACCCACTCCACCCCACCTGCACATTCTTCTTCACCTCTCTTATACACTGTCCCTTGCTTTGGACGGTTGACCCCAAGTATTTAAACTCATCCACCTTCACTACGTCTACTCGTTGCATCTTCACCATTCAACCTGCCTCCCTCTCATTTACACACGTGTATCCTGTCTCGCTTCTACTGACTTTCATTCCTCTACTCTCCAGTGAATACCTCCACCTCTCCAGGCACGCTTCCATCTGCTCCCTCTTCATACAAAATAAATACAGGTATTGTGCTATGAGGTAGGAAAGACGATCTGTATGTGTCTTTGTGGCAGTTTAGCCCAGTTTAGTTGAGTTTTATACCCAGTATTGTTTAAATGGAGTCTGTTTTTATCTTTTGTTTTAGTCACACCTTGTTTCAACTTAACTTTATTTAACAATAACAGTCTTTCCAGCTTTAAATTCATTGAAACTGACAGCCTTTCAGTTTAAGGGTTTTAAAAATTTTGCAGGGTGAGTTTGGGTGTTTCTGTAGAATCCGTTTACATGAGTTACACCATGAGAGGGCGCAACGCCCACCGTCTACTCATCACAGACAGCTATTTACATAAACAAAGCCCTTTTGCTAAGCTACAACGTCCGTTTCATCCACGTAAAGCCTTCGGATATCATTTGTTTAAACGCAAAGCACCCAGCCTTGTTTTACATCACCTGTCTGGTAGTTCCGTATTCGTTACTTTACGTTAAAAAACTACATTTCCCAAATCTATAGCACATGTGGCACAATGGGGCGTGTAGTTCGTGGAGATACGAAAGTACGGACAGGGACAATATCAAAACTACATTTCCCATGTTTAGTTTCGACAGTCGGAGGTAGGAAGTGCGTGAGTTCGGTGGTGGAAAAAAGTTCTCATGGTTGTTTTCGTGCCAGCGTAAAAAGTTACGTTTCACTGGTTTGTTGAGTCTGTGCTGAAGCCGTGCGAAGACACCGAAGGTAAAATGAAACGTATAATCAGGAGCAAAAGCAGACAGAAGCAGCATTTTGAAACGAGAGTTAGATTTCTAAGCACTTTATCAGCTAAAGGCGGCTACATGTTCGCGCTTTGTTTTGATTGAGCGCAGATAGGCAGCTTTTAGCTACAGCCTTGAGCTCGTAAGTTAGCCCGGCGGTTGGCTTTGGAGTTAAGAGTTTATTTAGCTTCTCCACATACACGTTAACATTATTAATCTCTTCAGTTTAGCTGTGCTTTTTCAGGTGCTGTCAGCGCCCCTTTCTTTAACTACAGAGAAGGTGTTAGACAGTGTGTCCCATCCAGCGGTTTGTTATTACAAAGTGCAGGTAGGAAATGAAGCATGTCTTTTCTTTTTAGCATCAGTTCAGAGTCAATGCAGAAAAATGGTTGGTATGCTGCTCCCCACGGCCACACCTTTTGAGGTGGTGAGGTTTAATGAAAGCAGACAGCCAGCGTTCTGGGCGTTATAAAGTCATATATAGTCACCTCCCTGTCTTACTCATCGCAGGAGAGGACATCCACCCCGCACTATCAGCCACAGTGAGGGCTGTTGAAAGGAGCAGAGTAACCGGAGAGAACAAGCTGCAGGCAAAGCAGCGTGACAGCCATAAGATGAGCCCACAGTCAGCTTCACACAGAGCTTAATATTGTCTCTGATTGCAGGGACCAGTGCGTGTCTGATTTTTCAGCACGCACAGGAAACATGAGTTAGCTCTTGTCTGATCTTTAGTGAAGCTGGAGAGCCACTCAGTCACATGTCTCAACAGAGTGATCTTTAAACTAATGCCTGCTGTCATTATTGATTGATCTATTGAAGTTTTCTAATAGTTTTCTGGCAACAAACTTAAATTAATAAATGCTGAATGAGTTATATTCTGAAGACAAGCAGATATGGGGGGATTTTCTGTACCACAGTTTCTAAGAGTTTTTATGAGTTTATAGAAACAAGAATTCATGTTTTTATCTAGAATGCACAGGCATATTGGCTGATATTATCATTATTTTTTGTTGTCACATCAGTTTTCTGTTGGCTAAATGATCACAGTGAATGCGATCAAGTGTTAATACACTTCAGGTATTTATTTGTAACGACAGTTGATCCATATTGATATCCAAAAAGACAAAAATGTCACCTAAAATGTTATTTTTGTAATTTTATTGGGCCAGAATTTGGATCAGATGCTGTTTTGCAATATTGGCTTTAATTCTACTAAATATGCAGGCTGGAAAAGTGGTGCTACAAAAGAAACACCTTCAGGAACATGTTGAAAGTAATTAGGTCAGTTGGCAACAGGCCATAATGTGATCGGGTATAAAACAAACACCTTAAAGAGACAGAGTCTCTCAGAAGTAAAGAAAGGCAGAGGTTAAGCAATCTGTGAGAAACTGTGCTTACAAATTGTGAGGCAATTTTAGAAATATGTAAAAATGGAAAGACATTGAATTTTGCATCATCTCCAGTACATGATATCATCAAAAGAATCAGAGAATCTGGAAATATCTCTGTGTGCAAGGGACACAGCCAAAAACCAATACTGGATGCTTGTGATCTTTGAGCCTTCAGGCTGTACTGCATTGCAAACAGGCATAATTCTGTCATGGAAATCACTACATGAGCTCAGGAAACCTTTCAGATATGGGGGTCTGTGAACACAGTTTGCTGTGTCATCCACAAATATACACTATAAGTCAAGAGGCTGGGCACGCTTGGCCATACTCCACTATGGGCAAGCGTGTCCAAACTTTTGACTGGTAGTGTACATTATTTCAGCAAACAGTTGGTATTGGTTACAAGTCTCTACCCCTGTTAGTTACTGTTGCATAGCTTCATATGTGTACGCACCTCATTTTTAAATAATTTTAATCCCAGGACCTGTAACGATACTGGATCAGGATCAGTATTTGTTGAGAATGTCAAGCTGATATATGCAGATTTTTATTATGTTTGTGTATAGTATGTATTTGTTGAGATATGATGCATAATACCAAAATGTTCCCCATCTTAAGATTTTGAAGAATCCTTCAAAAGTGTCCTGGATCCAGATTGTTCCAAAAGTTAATTACTTCTAAGTTGGGCCAAGTCCCACCGCTGGTAAAATTTCACGTTAGTCCATCTGTAATTCTTTAATCCTACTAACAAATAAACAAACCAAACCCAAAACATAACCTTGGCGGAGGTAATCAACAATAAAAACTTATCAGGAGCTGCAACCTTAAAATTATTACAACATTAATATCATCCTGGTGTTTTTTCTCTGTGATCTCCGTCAGGGACCAGAACCTGTAAATAATGGGAAGCAAACCAGGCCCAGTTCAGATTGTCACAGTGTGTAAGGAGGATCACTCCTTCACATTGGATACAGAGGCTTTGTCTCGGATTCTCTTGACTCCGAAGGTCCGAGACAAACATGTGGTGGTGCTGTCGGTGGCCGGAGCCTTCAGGAAGGGGAAGAGCTTCCTGCTTGACTTCATGCTTCGGTACATGTACAGAAAGGTGAGCCGAGCTGTAACCTGACCTTTCAGCATCTCGCATCATATCTGTGTAAGATCACATGAAGCAGACTTACAGAGTTAGATGCTGGATTATTATGATGTTAAGTAGTGCTGACTAGTTTGTCCTCTTAAAGGTGTGATAACCCGTGGGTGGTATGAGGACACATATGTAGGCATACAGCATGCTTCTCCCTGCTGTAACATGTGAACTAACTGGTTTACTGAAAATGAGTAATTGAGAATTTATTCATGACCACTGCTAAAGAGTGGAGTCTGTGAATGCCCGCTCTTTGTATTTCTGTACATATTTCGTAAACTTAACCATAAGTTCAGACTTAGATGGAATTACATTATTTGTGTTGCCTGACAAATCTCCATAACCTTTCCCAGAGCACCACCATCAGGCCTTACACTATGACTACTATTAAATCTTGCTGTCAATGAAAGCTTTGTGCTTCACTTGGTACTTCTTTCTGTAGTAAATTATGCAAACAGTGGAACTTTTCATTCACAACTGAGGGTAAACTGCCTGAATGACATTGTTAAGCTTATAAATGAACCCAAAGTTTTTATCTTAAAGCTTTACCTTTGCTCTGATGGGTGTTAAAAGTGAAGTTTGTGTTTATGCAGGATGAAGAGAACTGGCTGGGTCAGGATGATGAGCCTCTGACTGGGTTTTCTTGGAGAGGGGGTTCAGAACCAGAGACAACAGGCATCCAGCTGTGGAGTGAGGTTTTCCTTGTCCAAAGAAGTGATGGAACAGAGGTACTTACATTTCTGTATTTATGTGTTTTAACAGAGTTCATCTGGAAAAAATAAAGTTTACTAATGGAATCTATATTGAGCTATTTAGTTGAACTTTTCAAACATGACACTTATTTCTCATTCAGAAATCCATTGTTTAGTACCACAGTAATCTCTGGTCTCAGCCATTCCTACACTTAAGACTTCTTCTGCTTCTTTCGAAAGCTGACACCTACAGCTCCCCTAAACCTTTATTCATTTAACCTTTAATCAGTGTTCAACAGAGTATTTTTCCCCCACTGGTTTCAGTAGATCAGAATATTACTAGCCCACAAAAAGCCAATTTAATTCGTTTACATACTACTAGTGTAATCCATAAGAAGAAAGCATGACTTGTAGATTTATTTTAAATGTATTTTAGAAATATATTAGTAATTGAATCTTCAAAATAATCTGAGTAAATACTGTGGCCTCTTTAGACTCTGTGTCACTGTGTAAAACAAATAGGGGGTGGGTGGGAGCAGCTAAAAAACATTGCTTTTATTGACAATTAAACTATCCACTCGGGGAGTTTGATGATGAACTTTTATTGGCATTTTAATGTAAAAATATGCTCTTTAGTGAGGGTCAGTTTCTGACAGTTGTCATTCTTAAGGTGAATGGATTGGTGGAAACACATTCACTGCTTCAAACGCGCTAGGAGCCAGCTAATTAATTTTCATGACACCGTTTTTTTTTTTGTTTGTTTGTTTGTTTTTTTTACTGACCCTGGGCCATTGAGCCACTGGTTATGTTGAATCCAGTTCTGAGCACCACATGTGCTGTAGATTAAATATTTTCTTCAGCACGTTTTGATTTACTTCTGAAGATTTTCTTTATTGGGTTGATTCTTCATTAACATTTCTGCCACCTGATACAGCTTAATTTCACTTCTTTAGCTTTTGAGGTGATATAAGATGAGTTCAGGATCAAAAACACATCAGAAAATGAAGAATAGTGTTTAAGTTCCCTGGATTTGTTTTATTCATTGTTTCTCGTTTGAAATCAAAATATTTAATCGCAATTTTAGCATGATTAAATTTTTTTATTGTAAGTGGTTTCTTGAGGCCCACTTGCAATACTTTCATGGACCAATTTTTGGGAATCACCACCTGACATTAAACAGTCCCATTAAGTTCCACACAGTGAGGTTGATGAGTGAGATTTTAAATTTGGTGAAAAGAAAGCACAGTCCTCGGTATCGGCAGAAAAGTTCAAGTCAAGTTGGTGCCTCCCAGCTCTGTAGTCTTGTTTTGGTTGTACTCTACATTCCTGATATTGCATGTTTGACAGAGTCAGATTTTCACTCATATTGCAGCTTGTCTTTACTACTGCAGATGAGTATAAAAATTGAGTGAATGCATTAAAGCATATATTTCTGTTTAGAGAGTAGTGATTATTTTGTGTTTACAGTGTGTCCTTCACATAGATTTAACATGACCAAGCTGCTCAGGTATACTAACAGATGCCATAATACATTTGATAAACCCATTTTAGAAATCTTTTTGTCTGTTTAGTCATCCATACTCAATCAATTTACCTGTAAGTAATTTAAGTAATTTCCCCCTGGGGATTAATAAAGTATTCTGATTCTGATTGATTCTGATTGTGGACAATCCACTTTCTGTTGTTTTTAGTTTTATCACTGCTAACCAGCTAGTCACAACCCTTTTCATTTCATGTTTCCTCGCGGTGGAAGAGGCATTCAGGTGCATCCAGAGAGTCTATGATCCTGTGGTTAGACAATCTCTTACTCCACCGTCTTGGCCTGCGGCTGCTGATGGTAGTTGTAGTTTTTTGACTTGGCTCTGCAACGAGCTGAAGGGTCTCTCCAACCAGAACCAGCAGCAGGTGGAGAATTGCTTCATGTGCTGAGCACCAATCTCAGTGATGTTTCAGAGCAGAACTATAGAGTAAAACCATCGCCAACTATAGTAGATTATATTGCTTAGTTATTTATTTCTCACAAATTAGAAAGAAAATTGGGATTGTCTTCTTCCACATGCCCAGCACTGCACGATACCACCACAAAACAATGGAAATCTTAAAAAAACGCTGGTTTGTGAGCGAATTTAAATTTAAGTAGAACAACAACACATTTTGTTTCGATTCCCAAATTAGTATCATGTTGGGTAACTCGTCTCTCTGCTGCTGCAGGTGGCCATGGTGTTGATGGACACTCAGGGAGCATTTGACGATCAGTCCACCGTGAGGGACTGTGCCACCATCTTTGCCCTCAGCACCATGACCAGCTCCATACAGGTAACTGACCTCCTCCGAGTACTGCTGATCTCAGATTTGCTCGATATTGTTGTATAGTGTGCTGACATGTTTCCTCCTGTTTAGCTCTACAATCTGTCACAGAACATCCAGGAGGATGATCTGCAGCAGCTACAGGTTGGTTTGGATTATCGTGATCATCTTCCTTCCTTAGTAATGCATGTTTGGAAAATCCCACTTAAGGGTGACAGTGATTTTCAGCCCCATATGTTCCAGTGTGGGTAATGTTTAGATTTTTATGTCTAAGACTTACTTCATGAAGCTTCACATTGCTGATATGAGGTATTTCCCTAATTTATGCTGACATCACTCGCGCATGCGCATAACGTCTTCCGGAGGGCAGAAAGTTTGTTTACTTTCTGCCTTCTGTCACTTAGTCGGCTGCGTTTTGACAGTTGTTGGGATTTGTCATAGCTGGGCTGAGAAATGGCGTATAAGGAGTCGGATTTGAAGAAGTTGACGAAGAAAGAGCTGCTAAATATTGCTGGGTCCGATAATTTCTGCAGGAAGACTACAAAAGCCGAGTTGGTACAGTTCTTGCTGAAGTCAGCACCCGGACAGTCCAGTGGTCATGGCGGTAGTGCGTCAGATTCTGATGTTTCTGCTCCGATCAACTCGGCTACCACTAACTCTGGTATTTCGGGACCTACTAAAACCCGTGACAACCAGTGACGACGTGATGACGGTGATTCATATCGCCGTGACAATTATACTATTACACGTGACAATGTTTATACCGTGACAGCAATATATACTATATTTTTATGACAAAAGAAATGAAGACTAAAATCTGAAAAGCATATAAAAGTGTCATTTTATTCACGGGCAACATTTTTTACAGTAGTAAGGAGTGTCATCATCATCTATCGGACATTCCTTCCATTTTTGAATGCTTTTCATCAGCTTGTTTAAACTTTCGCTTTGATTTTGTGTCACGCCGCTATAAGGATCAAACTTTGTCACGGGTTCAATTGCCCACTGAGACAGTGCCAGTATCTGAG
>VUQH01090888.1:0-11017 GCA_015106775.1 Etroplus canarensis
CCTGGCTGATGGCTTGAGATGTTGCTTCAATATTTCCACATAATGTTCTTTCTTCATGATGCCATTTATTTTATGAAGTGCACCAGTTCCTCCTGCAGCAAAACAGCCCCACGACATGATGCTGCCACCCCCATACTTCACAGGATGGTGTTCTCAGGTTTACAAGTGTCCCCCTTTTTCCTCCAAATGTAATGATGGTCATTATGGCCAAACAGTTCCACTCTAGTTTCATCAGATCATAGGACATGTCTCCAAAAATTAGGGTCTTTGTCCCTGAGTGTGTTTGCAGACTGTAATCTGGATTTTTTATGTTGCTTTTGGAGTAAATGCTTCTTTCTGGCTAAGTGGCCTTTTAGCCCATGTCAGTACAGGACTTGTTTGACTGTGGATAATGACACACTCTTACCAGCTTTAGCCATCGTCTTCCCAAGGTCTTTAGCTTTGGTTTGGTAAAGTGCCTAAAAATACAATTTAAAAATGGTTCTTTGCTAAATTCTCTCTTATGTATAGCCACATCAGTGCCTTTTTATGCTTGAATGATATAAGTCAGTGTCAACTAGCTTAACAAACAAAAAAGCATTCCTCAGAAAATGGTCAAGCACAAGGACTAGACTAAAAGTGAGTGAAAAAGCAGACAATGTCCAAAGCTAAACTTTGAAAGACCATCAGAAAGCCTGATAGCTACTTCTCAAGACCACTTTTTAAAAATTACAAGAAAGTTTGGCTCCTTGGAAGCAAGTATAAATAAATGAGGGGTGGCTTCATGTTTTTGCACAGTACTGGCTGTAGCTATAGTACATTATCTTGTGAAACAAGTCTGACCTAGGAGCTTATGAACTGACTCGAGGTCATCATGTTTTGTCATCATTTTACAGATAAAAATAGCTGCTTTCAAACTTAAATTGAACTTGATGTAATCAATCTGAGTCAAAAATGCAGTGATCAAGTGAGACAGGCGGGAGTCTGAGGACATACGAGGGCAGATGTGATATCCAATCCAAGACCGCCTCTTCTCCACCGCATGAGTTGCAGTGGCATGTGTGTTTGCCCGAGCACACAAAGACAACACAGCACAACACTTAACTTTTCTATTTCTCCTGTCAAAACCTGATAGCCCCATACTTCTTCAATAATGTGTGAACTGAAGCAAAGTGTTGGCCTGCTGTTTTCTGTCCCACTCACACCCACGCTTCAAAACTTCAAAACTGATTCATTTACCAAGTTCATTTTGTTCTCCTGAGTCTTTGAACTTACTTACTAACAAACTTTTTCTCCTCCTTACAGATTAGATATAGCTGTATGATCATATATATGATATATATGCAATAAAAAAAGCATTATAGGTCTACAGCAGACACATTAGTTCCATCTTTTTATCACACAGTAACATTGTGTTTTAATGATTCATGTTTTACCTAAAATTATCACCAGCAGAGCTTTAAAATAATTTTGGGCAGTCTTTGACCCAAACAGACCCTGTAGCCAAACAGTCACCACCAAGAACAAAACTAGAAGACAGCAACTTTACAATCGGTTTAGTGAGAGTGCAACACAATAAACAGCACGACCTCATATCAACTCTTATTTCATAACAGTTGTGTAATAAGCATCATGGATCTTCTGCAGCTTTCTACCTTCCAAACAGTTAAAAATGAGGGATCTCCCTAATGGTGTTTCCAGTGGTAATGATGTGCTGCAGGGAGCCCTTTACCAATTCATCACTGCACTGTATGCTGTTGACTGGAATACAGAATGTACTTCAAAGGGCCTCAGTGAGACAAGAATAAATCTAACTTGGTTATATTGTGAAAATTGTTGTTCAACAGCAGCAGCAGGACACTGAACTCTCATAATACTGTAGCTGTACTTTGTCAGTTGTTGCCATATACATGGCACTACACTGTGTGAATGTTACCTGTGTAATCAAAAGAAGACACGTTGTATAATATAAGCTGCATATTTTACAAAAGAGCTTAGTAAGGAGGCATCCATCACTCCCAATGAGGCAACTTGTTGTTCCTGGATGAGCTGACTCTGACCTTTCCAGGTGGTCTCATCATATCATAGATTAACTTCCCTGATAACTATCGCCTCTTATGCTAATGGACCAGCTTCCCCGTGCTACCTACTGACTGCATGAGATTCACATTCGGTTTATCTACTGCAAACAGAAAAACGTGATGCAATTAAGATGAAATTATGGTGCACTGTTTGAGCTACCTGAACAATGTTCCCTGCTGCTGCAGAAGCTCTTGACAGCTCTGACAGCACCTAGGCAAATTTGGCAGCAATGAAAGATGATTCAAGATCATTGTCTGTTATTGCAATGAAATGATGAGTCAGCAATGACCAAAAAAGAAGACAGGCGCACATGGCTGTTTATCAAAGTCTTGGGCACAAGGGTGAGAATTAAGTTTCTCTATTCTGAGCTCCAGGCCTCTTTGTCTTGTTCTGAAGGTCATCTCTTCCCAATTTGTGTCCTGTCTGGGCCTCTGTCCCACATCCTGTGCCTCTGACCACTTCTCTGGACTGCACCACAGTTTAATCTTCCAAATGCAATAACAGGCCAAGCCAATCAGCCCCCAGAAAAGCTATGGAGCCAAGCTAAGCATTTCTAACTCTGGCACATTTAGTGAAGCATCATGACAACATTACTGATATCATACAGCCTTCACTTCTCACTGAAACTGTCACCATAATACATATAATACTGTATTCTTTCTCTTATTAAATTAGAACGTGTCATACAATAAAACACTAATTAAGGTTGCTGTAATTCAATGCAAAGCTGTTAATGTATCTTCAAAGACTAATGACTTAAAGGGAACACACTTTTTATATGCTTAGACTGACAGTAACTAATGACACTTTATCAACCTTGACTGCAAGTGATGAACATATTGAGCACAGTTGAACTCATCAGTGTGCTTGAGTTGAGTCAGAGGAGTGGATGAGCAAGATAGAAAGGCTCCATTGCTAATGACATTTGAAGCTGTTATTACCATAAAGGAAATACTCAGTCTTCTCTAAGTGTTAAATGATTAACTCAAAGCTCTTAAACGTATCAATTTGTAATCAAATGTCAACTTTCCAGGTCAGTCTGTCACATTAAGCTGTCTATAGCATAGGCCTGCAAAGCATTTATCAGTCAAATTTTGTGTTTTTCTATAATAGTTAATTAATCTCAGTCTTGATGTGCACTAAAACACATTTAGATCTCGTTTAGTTCTAAATTACTGTAATAGCAAAGATACTTAATTTAACACTAGATGAAAATATCCTAATTTATTCAACCAATTCTATGTCCAAATGTACTTCAGTGAATCCTAACAGACATCTGCAAAATCACTGGAGACAAGAACAAAGTGTTTGTAGGGGCAGCTGGTGATCTGCTCTGACAGCTGTATATGGCTTCTCCTTGTTGTCTCCGCAAATATAGTCATCCTAACCACTCAGTTGAATGAAAACATACTAACACCATGGGATTTAATATGTACAGGTAAGTTACAGTAACAGAAGATTTTTCTATGATACTTAAAGTAATAAATTGACAGAGGGGAATATTTTAGCCCTGCTGCATTTTTATCACAGCAAACCATATAACATTTGTCACTTTATATAACATCTTAAGAGAAATGTACATTCAGTTTAGATAACACTGCTCCACCTGTGTGAGTAAGTCTAGATGTGTTTTTCCTATTAAAATTAAAAGCTTGGTAAAGAAGTCTTTATCATATATGTTTATATGTCTGCCAGAAGATATTTAGCTCACTGAGCACCTCATAAACTGGACACTGAATATACATTGCGCTCCCAGTAGAGGCAAAGTACTCCAGTGGATGCTGAGATTAATCTTTCCATTAACAAGCCAGTTTTCCAGCTTGTCTCCCATCTAAGTCCATGCTTCCCTGCTTCCCAACCAACCTTATTCCCACTTCTGCTATTCTCCCTCCCCCTGCAGTCTCTGCAGTGCAGATCTCTCCTGCTGATAGCTGCAAATCCCAAACGTGCCAGCAGAGCTGTGCCTGACTGCCCGCTCTCACACTTCACAGAACCTGACTGTGACAAGCCGAGAAAATCCCGATGCATTCCTCTCTTGCTCCCTGAAAAGGCCACCGCCCAAGCTGTACACCTCTTTTTCTACCGCCCTGCTTCCTGCAAAGCAAAATAAAGCTCCTTGCAGGCAGCAGCAACAGTAGCATCAGGCTTGGGCTGGTTTGCCAAGGTGGAAGTGCAACAGTATGAAGTGTTTACCAGGGTCCTCAACCATGGGGGAGACATAGAGGTAAGAGAGTTTTGTCTGTTTGGGTGTTTGGCAACACCTCTGTGGGAGTGAGAATGCTCTGCAGTGCTCTGCCTCAGTGATTCAAAGGGTAAACAGATCAATCACACATACACACTTCAGAGGAACTTTTCTCCTTGTCTTACTGTCTGCTGGCTTTGCTTGGTTATGAATATGAATTAAAACTTACTTGTGCTGTCATTTTCATAATCAAACACTATAGTATGAAGTCCTTGTATCAATCAATTAAATTAAAGGGTCCTTTTTAACTTCATTCTACAAGGATGAGGTAAGAAATCCCTATTGTTAACAAAAATTACTCACACGGTAATGTAAGTTTCTTTATTTAAAAAAAACAAGCAAATGGCTTCAAAATCAGTGTTCTTCTTTAAAATGGGTTATGGCTGTCACACAGCATCAATCAATAGCTCAATAAAAATAAATCCTTCAGTCCCATGTTGACTTATTTGGTTTGTCATGTCTGACATGTAAATCAAAGGCTTCCTTCAGAAATACTAGTCTGTATTTGTTTGAAAAAGTGCCATTTCTAGTAGTTTTTTTAAATAAAATATTAACTGCACTTTTGTACACTGTGCACAAATTTTGTCAGTTTAATCACAGAAACCGTCAGATAGACAGGCAGAACACAGACAGACAACAGTTACTGTCTTTGTGATCTCAGAGTCTGACAGACAGTGGGAGTCTGTGATACTTGACTGTGACAACTTGGTCAGGCCAAGCTGTCAGTCAGTGGCCTTTCAACACACCAGAGCAGGCTCATCTGACAAGCCTGTCCCACTCAATAACACAAAAGAGAGACAGGCGGAAAACACACCCTACTGCGTCAACCAACTGAAAGGTAGGACCACATGGGATGAGGGGACAAAGGCCCAGAAGGGCAGACAAGGATGGGACAACTGTTACTGATCCCGCTCTCCTTTATTCTCAGTTTCTCCTTTAACCTCAAAGGACAGCCAAGAGACTTCCTCACCGAGTAGCGAACTTATTGTTTGTCTCTGCCTTGACCTGCCCAGCTGGTTCAACAGATGCTCATGATACAGGTCAATGTTGCAGCCCCCTGATGCCTTATTGACACAACAACAACACTGTGCAAGCAAGCAGAATGCGACTGCGTGGGTCTGTGCTGTTTTTTGTACCAGAGTGATAGCAATCATATCTGGCACCAGGTACACTACAGGATAACCCCCAGTTTTGAAGCAGCCCTCTCTCACTTGCAGTACCTTATAACAGTGTGATGGACCTGCAGTTTAACAGACTGGCAAGAGTCCCAGCACTTTCCGTGACAAATCAATATTTAAAAGATTGGCCACAGCGTTCCTGTTAAAGTAATGGAAAGGCAACCACCACAGGTGTATTCTGAGTGTCTGCCTAAACAGTGGTTTTACTCCCTTTATGCATCCCAAGGCCACTGATGACACAGGGACTGTATCACACTTTTAAACCTGAGCTGTGACTACTGTTTAACACATCTTACGAATTCTACTGTGTCACTGCTGCAAAATGGCCCTCATATTTTAATGACTAGCATCAAAAAAGCATGTTTATCAAAAAAAAAACCTGCAAACTCATTTTCATCGATAAAATGCAACAAAGCACAGCACACAGTTCTGCTTTCACTGCAATTCCAACTTCTTTAGAAATGACTAGGACGGACGGGCAGGCGGATGGACGGACGGACGGACGGACAGATAGATAACACATGTGTCATCTACTCTACTGGGTACACTGTATATTGGGAGAAGACAGGCAGCCTTCCTGTGCACTGAGTTGGCTCAACTCACTCCATTTAGGATTATAGCTGACAGCTTCTTCTTCACACATATTTGTAGCAGGCTTTCCTTAAAGATGAAACATACTGTTTTCCCTTTATAAATTACAAATGTAATATACAGTAAAGAAGTCAACAAACCTCCTATAAACGTCATTCATTGCACTGAAACTGATAGATCTCTCTACACACAGTATTTGATAAACCTGAGCAAATGCTTAACCTCTTAATAAAATAAAAGCCCTGTCACTGTGTATTCAGTGCACACTTATCAAGCCAGAAAGACCTGTTTCTCTGGCTTTTAAAATAAATTTAGCAAGAAGAAGAAGTGTTACATGTTCTCCTCTGACAACCATCCAAACTCAGCTCCAATTACACTCAAAGGATGAATGTGAAGACCCAGCATTTTAGAAAGAAAAACTCAAAAATTAAATCCATTACTGCTCCTGGTAACCTTTTAACTTATGTTTCTAATACAAAACATGTATTTATGTATATACAATATGTTTGACCTCTGTTTGGCAGATGTAGCCTGATCTCCATTCGGAGGTTGCTGCTGTGTGCACAAAGCCTACATACACATTTACATACAAATAAGACCCATGCAAATGAGTACAAGATTCAAGATTCTGTCCTTGAAGTAAACATGCTATGTTCCTTTCTGTATGGCTCTGATTATGAATCAGATTTTTGTGTTCTTCATCTTGAATTGTCCCAGTCATTAATGTTTCAAAGTTGTAATCTCACAACATTTTGGCCCATATGAACTTAATTCTGTAAGATAATGATGAATATGCACAAAAAACAGAGCAAGAGGGTCAAAATAACTGACTTTACATCAATTCCCAGCACTACTGAGTGGCCTGTGTTGTTCACAATAAAATAAATCATGTTAATCTAAGAAAAAAGCACTCACATGTCCAACTCTGCTTTAATCAAGTTTAAACTAAGGGTCTACTTCTCTGTAAGAAGACTTTTAATTCACTATCACCTAAATGACATACATATACCAACTCATGGTCAAGGTGCATGCAAGCCCTTGGGAAAGTTTTAGTGTGCCCATAAAAGAAGCTTGTGATATGTGACCAGCTTCCTGGGAGATGTATGTGCACTGAATCACCCTTAAAACGTGCCTGCTCTGTTTCAGAGGATATAATTAAATTTCTGAGATTAAAGGGACTTTTATGAACTTCTTACCCCTGCGTCTGACGACAAAGGAACAGCACAGACATTCCCTAAAGACGCCATCAAGAGAAATACATTTAAAGAGAAATCAATGATTATCATCTATGAGAAGGAAGCACAAAGGAGGGAGTAAATACTCCACAGCTTAAAGCTGTAAGAGACTGCGTAATATACTCCTTTGTGATACTGCTTTGTGATGACAAATAGATTTGTTACTATCCTTGATTTGTATGGATATTCTTAAAGAAATGCTGCTGATCACTTCAATTACCAAATGTGAAAAATAACAGAATTTTATGTTCAAATCTGCTGCTGTACTTGTTGCTCAAAAACTACTCATTGCCAGTGTGAAACCATGGATGCTCACTGGGCACAAAAAAGGACAAAAGACAGACCACTAAAGATTCAGAAATGAAAAAAAATCTTTGACAGTTTGCTGCAGGTTGTTAGTGAGGAGAACAGAGGTTTTGGAGCTGGTGTTACATAAGCATGAGAGACTCTGAAAAGCTGTGTGTTGATCCGCTGCGGCCCCCTGTGATTCCCCGACTCCTTCAAAGCAGCTGCTAAAAATGAGCAGCCAAACGCTCACATCACAAACTTTACAGCTTTGACTCCCCTCAAAAATTTACACTACTGTTTTATCTCCAACACAGACACATGTACACGTTTTCTCTCCGTGCTGCTTTGTGTCACAGCACAGTTTTTGTTCTGTATATACAAGCTTGTCAAATAACAACCCACCATTTTAGTTATTCTGAAAATAAAATACGTCAAGCTTGAAATTCACAATAATAAGCTTAAAATTGGTAATCCAGCAGCACTGATTATTCTGGGGTTAACCAGGATGCCTTGTCTGAGTATAGCAATATAGACTTTTTTTTAATCTGACAGATTTCTGCAGTGCCCATTTGAAACCACATTAAAATTCATCATTCATAATCTACCAGCTGTTTGAGTAATGCATTGTGAATAATAAATTATTTTCAGATATTTTCACAATAATACTTCAGACTGTTGTCAACGCCCAAACAAACAGGAGCAGTGACAGCGTTAAGCTGCGCTGATGAGTCTGAGTCAGCAACAGCTCAAGTTTTGATTGCCAAAAATACTGCATAACATAGGAGCAGAGGTAAACACTTTAACAAGTATTGATGATATTGTCCTCATAATTTTGTATGTAATACAAGTAGATTTTTATGTGGTTACTTTTATATTTTAGAAAACTAACTTCACAAGATGATCAGTCACCTTGAGCATTAATACTGCACTGCACAAAGCACTGCTGCCAGCAAACCCACCATGATCAAACAGTGAGTTTACCTTGAGGTCATCCTCATCTCTTTTTGGTGTGAAACATGCCTGTGAGCATATCAGGTATTTTAAATTCACCAAAGTAATTCCAGTTATTTATCAATTTCATCCAACTAAAAAGTGCAAATCTGTTAAAGATTCTTTCAAATACAAGATGCCAGTGCTGTTCCTTGCTACGAAATCAACAGCCAATTCAGTTTTGTATCAAACACTGACATTCAGTAATAGAATAAAACTGTATAACATCAGTTCTTTGCAGGGGAGAACATCAGAGGAAGCATACAAGAAAGGGAGTATGACACCATACTTTCAAGAGGGTCTTGAAAATGATGCAGCAGCATGCACACATGCACATCCACCCATACACACACATACACACAAGAATTAGGAGAGGTGTTGTCTCCTTATGATGTCAGCAGGAAATGCCAGTGTACTTGCAGATCAGAGGGACTTTTAGACAAGACAAGGAGACCAGGGAGAGCATCAAACTGTGAGGAAGACTGAAGGACACTGTCACGGAGCATTTACAGGGACCACAGATAACATGCTTACTGCTGGGTTCATGTCCCAGCTGCTCTGGTACCATGCTCTGGCATTTTAGCAGAGACTTCTGCAGCCTGTGATGGGTAGACAGAGGGGAGAGAGTGCAAGGGGAATCCCTGCTGCAATAACAACTTAAGACCCTCCCTAAGGACCAGCAAATCTAGCACAGCGTTCATCAAGCCCCCGTGAGTCCCAAAAATCAGTGCGTCAGTAATTAAAACGACACGGCTCGATTTCGGACTTCATTTTGGCATTTTCAGGATTATCAAATAATGAAAGGTAAAGCATCTGACGTGACTCATGTAGAGAAAACTGATTTGGATCATGCCCAATGTCAAAATGCCCCTGTATTGCATGACAGATTTTAAGTTAAGCGCTTGATCGATTCCCGTGGTCGCATCCTGCTCACAGTGGAGATGTTCTAAAGTTGATCCTCGTCTTAAAAGGCGAGCAGGTCTTGCATGAGATTCTTGAGCAGTCTATGGAGGTCCGGTCTCTACAGAGGCACAGCGGGCGGTCCGACGAGCCCCAGCTTGCGGGGTTACAGGCGGTCTGAGGAACTCCCTACCTTCCACTTTGGTGAGGGTGAGCACCGGACTGTTGCAGGCGGACAGCGGGGCAACCCTCGCAGAGTGTTTCTTCATGATGATGATGAGCTCGGATGGGCAGAGCTCCGAACCGCTTCGACTACATCCCTGAGGCTGATTTGGTGCAGACACCAGACCTCTTGATGGGACCCTTGATGTTTCTAGAGCCGGTGTCCTGCTGTCTGTCCCCTCACAGCCATCCAACTCTCCGTTTTGTTATTTTTTGTTTTGTTTTTTTGTTCTACCTCTGTCTTATCCCCCCACCCCTTCCTCCACTCCCCTCCCCAAATCTGCTGTATCCAGTGCGTCCTGGCTAGCCTCTCCTTCACGTACAGTTTGGAGATTGCTGCAATTCGCCAACGTCACGCATTAATCAGCCTCGGAACCACGTCCCACCGCCCACCACTCCCGTCCCCCACACCCCGTGCGGCCGCGCTCCCTCCGGGGCAAAGGAAAGTCAGCATGGGACCGAGTAGACGCAGTCTCTGAGCTGGAGGCGTGCAGCAAAACTCTGGGCTATAAATGGATTTTGTGACAGATGTAAAAGGACCAGAATAGTTAAGGTGGGAGGGTGGTGTGGGAGTGTTTAGCCTATAAACACTGTAACTAGAGCTCGTGATTATATTATACAGAAACGATCTAATCCTTTGTTCGCTTTTCTTTCTTTTTTCTGAGGATCAAGACAAATCCTTACAATTAAATCTTAATGAAGCTTCCAAGACCTTTATAACACAGCTCGCTGATGGGCTTTTTTCTGAATACTTTATTAAAATTACTTGTGTTGTATACACTCCATTAAGTATACATTAAGTATTAATATGAAATGCAATATATATCCAGCTATACAGTGTGTTAAACAGTTCGATATCCAGAATAAAAGTATAAGTATGAAGTCTGGTGTATATATATATATATATATACACACACACACTACCAGTCAAAAGTTTGGACACGCTTGGCTGGTAGTGTAAGGCTGGAAAAGTAAGTGGTGCTACAAAAGAAACAACTTCAGGAACATGTTGAAACTAATTAGGTCAACTGGCAACAGGCCGTAATGTGATCGGGTATAAAAAGAGCACCTTAGAGAGAGACAGAGTCTCTCAGGAGTAAAGATGGGCAGAGGGTCAGCAACCTGCCAGAAACTGTGCTTACAAATTGTGAGGCAATTTTAGAAATATGTTCCTCAATGTGAAAATGTCTAGACACTGAATTTGCCATCATCTCCAGTGCATGATATCATCAAAAGAATCAGAGAATCTGGAGATCTCTCTGTGTGCAAGGGACACAGCCAAAAACCAATACTGGATGCTTGTGATCTTT
>VUQH01090889.1:0-17455 GCA_015106775.1 Etroplus canarensis
TTATTCAAATTGAAAAATGATGCAAGGGTATGCAGTTTGTGTGTGTAGTGGGTATATGTATGTATGTGTATATGTTATGTGTTTGTGAAAAAATTTTGAAAAAGACAATAAACATATTGGCAAAAAAAAAAAAAAATTAGACTAAATGTCATAAAATCTGTTTTACACTGTATTACTGCATCACAATAGAGGACAGTGAATGACATTTTGCCCCTTCAGCACTGCACAGGTGGTCCTGTGTCACCGTAAAGATTAAGGTTAAAGTTAACAGCAGGCTGTTATTAATGTACCGGTCAGCACACACACCTTCACTGTGTGTCACATCTGTTATCTTAAAGGTTTCGCAATGCAAATCCTGGTAGCAAAGAAAAATGCTAAAGGAAGCAGTAATTTTTGGTTGAAAGGTTTACCAACTTCCTAGAGCCAGATGGGACGCTCCCAGCAACATCCAACCAACCATGGTATACAGTCTGCAGGGATCAAAATGTTCCAGGAAGTTCAAAGGGAACAGCAATGACAGATATGGAGCTGCCTGTTAATGAGCTACTCCTTTAACCTTCTTAATGAACTAGGGGAGAGGCATGCTCACAGGGGACTTTTAGCCATGATGGGTCACATTAACAAGCATTCATAGCAATGGCTGCAACAGACTTAATTGTTTATGAACAATAAAACAGATCCACACCCAACTGCCAAGCATTTATTTGGATGTTATTTAATTTTTATTAGGGAGTGAGAGCATCAGTTGCTTGCTGACATAATCACGGTGCTTTGATGAAGCCAGGAGGGGAATAAATGACAGCACAACTGTTCCAGTGATTAACTCATGGAAATAGTTATAAAAATAATAAAGAGAAAATGTTTGGCCTTTGAAAACCTGACTGTCCTACATTTTAATAGGACTAAAGGCAGCAGTGCACATATGGCATAATCATTAGCCTGACTACCTCCTGTGCTCTTTTGTATGTCCACGTGGCAAGTCAACATATACAAACATGTTGTTTGTATTGTCTAACTGGTGCTCCCCATGCTGCAACACGGAGGGGGCAGAGAGCTCAATGGTATAACTAGGCCAAATGAGAGCACAGGCATGCACATGTGCCAACTGAGACAAACAACTACCGGATGAGGGTGTCTTTGTGGCCTGGGTGCCTAATGAGTGTAGACAAGCTCTGGATGGGACTTCTCCTGATCCTCACCGCCTCTCAGCAGGACAAGGAAGCAAGTACAATCTCACCATCTGGCCACAGACCACCCAGCCAACACAGGCTGAGAAACCAATGCAGACCGCTTCAACACTAAACCAAAGTGACTCTCCCTGCTGGCACTAATTCACCCAGATACTGATTAGGGCACTTTGATGGCATTAATTAGGTGAGTGAGCTCAGTAGTTTCACCTACACGTACTAATAAAAAGAGACAGAGTCAAGACAATTTTGCCTTTACATCACCACAAATTGCTACTATTTAACCAGAGATATAAATGAAGAACTGCTGCTGGGAGGTCTCCAAGTATGTGGGAAAAGTTAAAACTGTCACAGGTCTGAATATTAAATGGATGTGTAAACTTGTTGAGGTCAATTACTTTTGCAAGCTAATTCAAATGGCTCAGTTAACCAAAGATGCCATATCACATGTAGCATCAGGGAGCTTTGATTTAATTCAGTCTTTTTTAAATCGCACTGAATCATACCAGGGAAATTTTACTTTTAATGTCTGACAAATAATTACAAGCTGAAACAGAACTCTGCTGTGCTACGAAGATCCTGCGGACTTCACATATATGGTTTTATATTCATAATATTTTGGTCTCCATTCATTAACCACAGGTGTTACACACATGTGGATTGTTCTGATAAATATATAAGAAAACTAAAGTTAACTGATCATAGCACTGCCCTATTTTGCCTTGGCCTTTGAAAGTACATTTCCACAAACACAAACTGAACACTAATGCTTTGCTAGAGCCTGAAGGACATTTCTTCAGTTTGATACTTAAGGCCCCAAAAATGTGTGCAGAAGCATGACTTTCACAGTTATTCAGTCGGGATAATAATATGTACCTTCGGCTGTTCTCTTGTATTCTCCCCAAGGGGTCGCCACAATGGATAAATCCGCATTTGTAATTTGGCAGAGGTTTTATGCCGGATGTCCTTCCTGATGCAGCCCTCCAAAGTGAGAGGGACTTGTGTCCCCACCTGGAATCGAACCAGTGATCTTTTGCTTGTGAGGAGAATGTATAAACCACTACATACAGGGACACATATCAGGATAATAATATCAATTTTTTAAAAAAAATCTAAAAATCTATCTACTCTAATATCTTGATTATGACTTTTGTATAAAATGCTCCAACTTGCTCTTTAATTTGTGAACACAGGAAGAAACAATGGAAGAAAAATCTGAAAACCCATGATTATTAAAAGGAGACAGACCAGCTAAAGATCTCCTTTAGCCAATTTCTTCAACTCAAACTTTTCAGCAGCCCATTCTCACCAAGTCCGGTTATTTATTCAACTTAGCGAGACCATTACTGTGTGACACCCACATGAAAAAGCAGCTCGCTGTTTAATAAATACTAACATGACTGAATCTGCCTTTGAACGAGCTCCTAAAGCTGACAACACAGTTGTGTGAAAGAAAGGCAATCAAGGACAGAAATAGCTCCTTCTGAACAAAACACATGACAAAATCTATTTCTGAGCCGTGTTTTGTCTCTTCACTCAAACAGAATGCCAAACACTCAGGTGACAAATACACCAAGTCACAACAACAGTAATGTGTCACAGACACTGGATAAAATTAACAACTGCATAAAATCTGGACTTTTTTCCTTTAATTTGTCACATTCAATAAAATGTTTCCTTAAAACAGAAAGAACTGATGTAAGAAAATTCATGAGAAGCTACTGAAATAGAGACTTCTGTAACTAGATCAAATGTTATCCTGTTCTCAACACTATCCAGGCCAGGATGTCTGCCTCACTGTAAAACAAATAAAAGTTCCTAGGTCCCCACTTCCTTCACAAGTCCTGACAAATGCTGAGTCAGCTCAACAGTAAACAGAGCTTTGCTAACCCTGTAAAAAACATTTATTACACTGAATAGAGGAAAAAGTAAGATTGCATCTTTACCTTTCTCGTTATATTATCATGACAGCCAGGTAAATTTCTACTAACATATTCCAAGTGTGATTTTTTTAACTATGTGAAGTCAGCCATTTGTAGCTGAACTATCACAACAGTGGCTTTACCCTGTACTTTGGATCAACTTTAAAAGATCTCAAGTGGACAAAAAGGGATAAAGAGCTGCTTTCTGTTACAGAAGTTTTGCTCCAGAGCAAAAGAAGCTGAAGTCCCTCTTCATCGGATGACTCAGGTGATCAGTAGAATGACCTGGAGTACCCTGCTGCCAGCAGGACCAGGAGTTTGCCTGGAAACACTTCTCGCAGATCCAGATGCAGGAGTTTATAGTCCTGCTGAATTTTGTGCTACCCTGAGTGTCTTTCTATAGAAGCTTGCTTCTATAGAGACTTGCTTCAAGTGTACATGAAAAAATAAAGTGATTTTTTTTACAAGCATGAAAGCAGCTAGGTTTTTGAAGAACTGTAAAAACAGAAAGATACACCCTTCTCGTAAATTCACTGCATAATTTAACTGCATGGTGGTCTGTGCAAGAAACCAGTCAGCAGCAAGATAAAATGCCATCAAAGAGTTCATTAGAGGTTTCTGTCAATAGATGTACTTGTAGTAAGGTAAGTGGCACTCAACAGTTCATTAGAGGAAGCAGGCGAAGGAGGAACTTTCAGCTGCCTCACTTTATGATCACTCCGCATTGCTGCCAAGTGGCTGTGCTAACGAGCCCAGACACTTTCATTACTACAAGACGTTTTAGAAAACTTTGCAAAAAATTACCATTCTAGCTACCATGTGCTAGGCTAGCAAAGCCATTTTTGATCTGCAACATATTACTTAAACAAAAAGCCAAATCCTTGTGATGTTCCAATATCTGCTAATGAAATTTGCCTTTCAACATCTCATCTGGTCATTTTGTAGCAGTGGTGAAGGACTGTAAAATAAATTTCCATATTTACCACGGCTACAGCACCCCACCACACCAGACAAAGCCTCAGGCCCTATTATTTCTGACATCAAAATATCAAAAGCTCAAAGTAGATTATTGGCAAATTGCAAGTGAAATTCTCACTAGCAGAACTTAATTGAACAAATATTGTATAATTAAGTTCTGTTCAATGATATTTCTCACAAACAGTCGTGGTTACTTGTAACAGTAAAATAACAAAAAAGATTCTTACCCTTTCAAAACAAAGTTTTGGCCACTATTAAATGCGTGTGGAAAATGGGTGAGATATGGGCCCGAGCATGTTCAGCCTATGAGGAGCGAGGGAAATATCTAATGAATTGCTTTTCATTGGAATACAAAAGCCAGAGGGCCTTGAGGAATGTCCCCCTTCACTGAGGGACAAAAGAGCCCTGCCAACATTGTGGCCTCACTGTGAGGCAGCAGCGTGGAAGAATGTGCAGAGCCATTTGTTGATTTCAGAATCAGAATCAGATTTCTTATGAGAATACTTCATTAATCCCAGGGGGGAAATTGCATAATTTTTTGTATATTTGCATTTGCTGATTAAAACTTTTCTCTACCTCTTTCTCTCACCAGTGTTTCATACAGGGAAGTGTGAAGCCCAACTGAAGCCACAATGACTTTACTATATGAGTTGACTGACCAACATCAGTTTCAAACTTCTGCATAAGTGTTTCACCAAACAATGTCAGTCAGTCAGTGAGTCAGAGATACTTACTCATCTGTCGGTCTCCGTAACTAATAGCCTCAGCAAGGGGGCTCCATCCCTGAGCGTTCTTCACCTTCACTGGTGCATTGTGGGCCAGCAGCAGATGGGCACACTCTGCAATGAGGATAGTTAATCACTAAACACAGAAAAGCAAACAGAAACACAAACTGAAACCCCTAAACGACATACAGCATGTGCCTACCAAACATGACTCAGTAGTGCGACCCCAGTGAAGACCTAATTTGTTTTAACCCTCATGTCTAGAATTAATTATAAACTGACAGTCACTATGGGTTACAATATTACAAGACACACTAAAATCTGAATTATTTGTGTTTTAAAAGGTAACAGCAACTCTGTAAAAGTTAATCATATTAAATATCAAAAGTTGCTGATTTTTTTTAATTTCACATCTATAATGAATTTCCATCATGATAAATATAGTCAAAGATTACAATCTTTCAACCAGAGCAAAACATTACAAGACAAAACAGGACATTTCTTGACAATATTAGGAAATTAATGTTTCTTAAAATTTATGATAAATATACACAGCTGGTGTGGCTTTTAATTTGTGTGGCTTGTATTACTTATTTTTCATTTGTCTTTATTTTTCATCCTGATGCTATACAGCAAACAATAAATACAGTGTATGTTGAAGACAAAACAAACTATTTTGTGAGGTTAATATCGCTTTGCTACCACTTTGATGTTGGTATGGTGACTGCTTAAATACACACAAAAAACCTGTGCCCAGCTCAAATTTTGTGTTAAAACTTCAAACCACAGAGGAGCTATGCAAAAACTAGCTCTCTGCAGTTGCCATGTGAGCACCAAAGGTACCCTCGAAAAGCCCCAACTTCTTCATGTATGTTGACCTGACTCCACCCACCTGACATGATGTTCAGCCATGGCACCAGCAGACTACAATGGCAGCAGATGTGACATGGTGTCACCATGAAAATATCAGTTTGGCTTTAGTTTGTGCAGATCAGATGAATAGTCACAGAGGTATTGCTAAAAATGTAATAATTTTTTTTACAGATAACATGACTAACTAAGGGCAAATTCGTATTTTAAAAAAATGGCTCAAAATATAATGGGTTTCAGATCTCGTGGAGATCTGATGATTCTGACATATCCCCGCTTTTTGGAGATATTATGACACGCAGAGAACTTAAACAGCTTTATTTCTTCTGTTCCTCTTGTTCCTGCTCTGATGCTTTTGCATTTTTCCAATTTAATCTGATGCTCTGACCTTAAACTGACCACTCTCAAGTAAATTCTCATGCACATGTTGTCTGTTACCTATAACATTTCTCATGCAACTTGCAAACATTTTCTGAAGCATCAAATAATCCTGTTTGTGCAGAGGGACAGTTTGTGTATAGGACTGAGACGACAACTTACCCTTTAACCAAGAAGCCACATGGGACCTACAAATACACAAAACTCAAGATCCTCCCCTAAGAGGCTACATTGCTTTAGATTAAAGAAAGATTCTTAGAAATAAACTGTTGAATCTCAGAAAAAAAAAATCTCCCTCATTACCGTGTAAAGCTATGCTAGAATTCCAACACCTGGAAAACAGCCAAAGAGCCTCATCTCTTTTCCATGGCGAGATCAGCAATAAGTGCAGCAAAAAAAAATCCCTCCACTTTCCGGGCAGCTTGTCAACAAACTACAGCCAGCCAAAACTGAAGCCTGTTGTTCCGGCTCAGCTGTCAGTTTTGTCGTGACATCATTCATTAAAATGCTGGCTTCTGTACAACTCTGTCTCAGCACTGCCCAGGAGAAGTCACAGTCCTGTGAGTAGCAAACTGCACAAATGCAAAGCAGAGGCTAAATGCTAACAGTTCACTGCTGACTGGATATGTAGGGCTTTCACTTGTTGGTTGGGGCTGGAACTTATAGTTGTTTGACCAGTCCTTTTAGTCATCATTGAGTCATGTGAACAAATTCAAAACGATGCTCCTGTTCAGACATGTGTTGCTGCTTGAGCCAATCTTAAACAATCACAACTACCTTTTGAAAGGAGCGCCTAACACGTCACAATACCACATCCACCATCTACATACGCATTCTGTTTTATTAATGAGAAAGAGCCCAGGGCATCATACATTCTTAATGACAGAGAGGATTACATTGGGAAACTCTTCTTTACTAAACATATTATACACAAAACAAAGAGGAGCTTAACTAACCCAGGAGTGTAGTTGAGTAGTAGAGAAATAAAAGGGCATGTTGTGACGGCAACTTAAGTAGTTGTGCTATATTCTCCTCAAAAGCGCTTAACAGCAAATCCGCTGTAATGTACAGCTGACTTCAAGATGGAAGCATGAAAAAGAAAAGTAAGATGAACAAAGACCTGTCACTGGGAAATCATTATGTTCACATCAGTGATGCAGCTGAGTTTCAAAGACTTGGCTCATTACTAGTTTTAATGTATTTTCTTGTTAAATTTCTACCCAGTTCTGCTTCATGATCAATCTTGTTCAAAACTGACCACTTCAAAAAGACTGAATAATATTGGTCATACTGCATGCTTTAATTAAATAAAGAAGCTCCATTTGCACCAGAAAGGCAAGATACAGGCAAACCCCAAAGAATGTAGCATAAGCAAACAATACAATGTTTTTATGCTGCTTTTATGCTGAGACTGGGCTCTAGTACAGAACAGCTGATAACAGAGGTTGATATTGAGTTAATTCAGGCAAGCAAATGCACGAGTGCTTGCTTTCTGATGCAAGCTTTGCATTCCCTCAAGCCTTTGACCTATATCACGCTGCTAAATCCAATGATTGTGTAATGATAATGACAATATTTAGCAGATATGCATTATATAACCATGAAGAGAACAGCCAGGCCACGTGTCCTGAGCTGTACACCTGCTAGCTTCTGGTCAGTTTTGTGATTGAGATAAAATATGCGGACATCAGTCTGGCTTTGTGAATAAACTTGTATTTTAAGGCACATGATACATGGGTTTTAAACCAACTGTTTTCAATACGAAATAAGGAGTTTCTGATACATTTCCACTTCCCGTGAGGCTATTCAGGACATCACAGCTTGGTGAAAGCTACATCACAGGGAGAAAACAAAGGCTTTTGAAATAAATGTGATGGGATACAACATTAACAATAAATAAATGTGGCTCCTCCACTGGCAACACAGAATCTGACTAAAGGGTTTGTTTAAACTTGAACTTCTAGAAAAACGTTTTAAGATTCCAGATTCAAGCTCTTGTCTCCTGTTTGCAGTTATTGGTGAAATATCAGGATTTGACATTTTCAAGTTTTCATTAACTGGTAAAGACTGATCTCTGATATTTAGCCAAAGTTTATTGTCGGTGAAATAGCTTCAAATAGCAGCAAGTGAAGATATGTTAAAAGCAAGTCATAATGTAGGGCACATATGCTTATGCAGCAGGCCATGATTGATTTCAAGGACAGTTTCAGAGTCAACCTCAAAACATCCTCAGAATGCGACTGTGACATGATGGTGACATCCACAAAGGTACTTTCTGAGCTACAATGTATCAAAGCCTCACTTTTAAAGTGCACGTCAAACCCACACAACAGGAGAAAGAGAGCTGTTTCTTACTGTAATAAAGTAACATCTGGACCCTTTCAATGAACTTTCAGTTTAACTTGGATATGGATTTCAGGAAGACAGAAACAAAGAAATACTGCTTTATCTTTTGTTTTTCACTACACAGTGATATTTTTTCCAAGGATTTACACACATGCACACATACCTCCTTTCCTTCATCTTCTACTCCTTTTGCTCTCTCCAGAAACAAACAGTGCCTGTTAATTTGGAGACCTGAACATGCTATTTCTCTGTGAGATTTCAAGCAAATTGTATTGTAATCAAAAAAGGTTTATGATTAGCATTTACTTACGAGAAGTAATGAAACCATGTTCACCAATTAATCTGTTAAGCATTTTTCTGTTGAATGTGGCAGTCTAATGTTTAAGAATTTTCACTTTTGAAATTTATACTACACTGATCAAATCATGACAAACCGGTGACTGCTGATACCAATTTGAGCTGCAGAACTTCTATATAATTACAGTTATAATTTGCTAACATATTTATTTTGCACTGCTTATATGTTGTTGTTTTAGTCAAAAAGAAAATTGCTGTCTTTTAGGTCGCAAATTAGTTGCTACCGTTTGCTGTCCTGTTCAGTATCATATAATGTTGTGAGAGCATTGATAAAGGAAATCTCCCCTTGGGGTGCCGAGTTGATTGCATGTGCATCAACTGTACAGAAGTCCTGTTCAAGTCATATACAACTCAGGAATGAGGGAGCAGAATGGTGATGTAAAGCACTTTTCCACTCTATACAATAGCTACAGACAGAGCTTTTGTCAGTAGGATCTGTATGCCGTTTAAACTCCCTACCTTCTCCATCCACTTCTGAACAAGCCTTGGTAAATTTTAAATGTTGCCTTGGCTTTTTTCTACTATAATTACATACTTCGCAACTCAATCAAACAGGAAATAAAATGCATGGATTAATACTGTATCTGAGGAAAAACAAACTGTTTTATTTTACATACTAACATAATTTTTAAATAAAAAATAAATCTTATACAAAATAAGACACCCCATGAAATGTATGTATGTCTGCCATTTTTAAAACACTGACTAAAGCTGTTATTTGTAGCGTTAAAAACAAATTTAAAAGTCTCACAATTTTATCTTTTGTGGCCATATATCACATTTCATTCACAACCACTGGACACATGAAAAAAAAGTTTTCTGCCATCTGAGGGAATGTGACAGGAGGCAGGTCTCAAGCAAAAACTGTCTTACACCTCTAACAATGACGTCAACTGTTGGGACTGCATTATGCTCTGCTTTGGATTTTCTTTCTCTTTTTACATGAGATTTTCCACCTGCACAAGTGTTCCGCTCATGCAAACTAGCAAATAACAGACTGCTGATATGCACAACATTCATTACCACTGTTGTAGATAATAAACACGCAGAAAAGCCATAAACAAAGAGAGCCTTGTCCTCTGCATCCCAACAGGCCTGCCACACCCAGGCTGTGATCTCATTCTGTAGCCTTCAGCCTGTCTGGCCTGAGCATCCCTGGAGGATTGGGCTGCAGCTCAGGCAAAAGACAGGCAACCTCATTAGGAAAATCAATTCCATGGCACCCCAACCCTTACAACACTTCGGTACTCCGTTATCTGAATTACCAGTAGGTAGTGGTAGAGCCATCACTCCACTGACAGAAATTAAACTATGTGAATGGGAAATCAATTGAAACTCATGCTTCAGTGACAGATACGACTAATGACAATGTGGAGCATGGGTAACCCTATGCCTGAATTGTTGATCAAGAGCCTGCTGCAAAAAATTATTAATTAATAAAGAAGCATGTTTGATGTCTCCTTGTCATATTAAATGTTGGCATTGCATCCCAATGGGACGGTGTCTTAATGTTTCATGTGCATGCTTTCAGTCCAGCCAGAGCAATTCATTCTAAAAACAAACTCATGTAGAGATTTCTACAAAGCCTTGATACATCATGACATGTTTATTATATACTCTTAGCTCCTGTTATTCTAGGATGCCTACATTAATGCACTATTTGTAATACTTTTTCAGCTCTGGGAAAATGCACAGCGTTGTAGCCTCTGAAACACACCAAAGATTTTTTGTGTGGCCTCTTTTTTTTTAACAACTGAAATGAAACCTAGCACAAAACCAAAGTAACCTCTTCAATACAAGAGGCACTAGCAGATAACTAATAATAGCAGGCTAAGCCAACATTAAGGCAGTTGAAAATTACATCTGTTATCTGAACTAATAACCCTCTGCGCTAGCTTCAAAGTTTAAATCTTTCAAGCTGGCAGGGTTACATGAATCAGAACAAGAGACTTTAGCTACTGAGAGGGTCTTATTTCCTGCACTGTCATCATTACCCAGTTCTCACTGATTAATTATGATATAATATCCTTTGTGAATCTATGAAGTCAGAGAAAAAAAAAACACTCTTAAAGAGAGAAAGAAAGGTTTATTGTTCTATCCTGACTTTGACCAAGAGAAAATCCATTAACACAACCTCTTTATTCATGCACGAGCATCTTTCCTTCTGGGATATGTGTGGTGATCTGTGACAAATGTCTGGTGGTGCTTAGCCTAACAAACACACACTCTACGGGAGGAAAATAAACTGAAACACACAAACAAAAGACATATAGGCCCAGAGAGAGGGTCATTTAGAAAGCCACTGAGACAAACAGGCAAGGATAGAATCAAAAATAAACCATGTGGCGATGAATGTTTCAGCACAGTACTCACCTTTATGTCCCATCATCACAGCGAGATGCAATGGCGTGTTTCCTGAAGAAGGAAAAAATACAATTTGTACATTGTCTAACAATAAAACAGGCAAAAGACTGAGATTATCTATTAGTCTTAAGGGCTGTCACAGTTAGGGTGATTTAGATGTGTAATTTGGGAGGCAGAATCTGCTAAATTGCAAGTGGTAGGGTAAATGTGTGTATTTAGTGTGTTCTCCAACTATGATGGGCAATACCAGTGATTATTAATAAAAGGCATTACAAAACAAGCTATGTTTTGCAGGCAGGGCCTTGACTCGTTAACCGACAGTTTGCAGCATATAGGAAGGATTCATGAGAAATTACATTTCAGGCGTGGAGAAGGCTCTACCCAGCATGTAAAATATGCCTTGAAACAAAAGAAAAAATTAATGAAAGTCAAACTGTCGGGTTAGCTCTATAGGCTTCTCTTATAGAGAAGGGGAGAGGTGGGCAAGCATCCAAAAAATAAGGGCTTGCACGGAACAAGCCCTTACATGAGTGAAACTGCAAAAGCTGGAGTTCAGTTAGAAGTCAAACAGGACAATCTGATAAACTAAAAAAATATTTTTTCTGGGTACACAAAGATGTAATATCTATTCTAGCTTATTGTCTTGGTCATTCTAGAGCATTCAGCTATTTTTACTGTGACTATTTCTTAGCAAGACTAGTGCAGTTACATTGAATAATAAATAATCAAGGTTAGCAGTCTTTACTGACACTTTTTTAAAAGAATTCAAAAGGCACTATTGCCAAAAAAAACTAATTCCTTCAGGTTCTGAAATTAGATCATTTTTTCTTTTCAGTCCTAACATAAAGGCAACTGTTAAAATCACCAGTTAAAATATCTTCTAAAAAACAAAACAAACAAAAAACCCCAAATCAGGTAAACTAAGTGAAAACTGTTCCACCCTTTTAATGTCATTTAGTACTGGCATATAACACTGACATATACATAACATCCTTCCCATACTGATATAGCAAGTTCAAAAAATGTTGTAAAGTGGGTGTATGGGTCATATTAGTGTTTTTATTTACTGTGTACTCTGGTAACACACACATACACACAAATCCGACAGAGTCTACCTAATTTCAGTGACCTGAGGGTTCAGTTTCTACTTGTTTCCCATAGAAGTTGAACTACTGCGGGAGTAAACCCAAAAATGCAAGACACTTAGCCATACCACATTTCATCAAGGATGGCAAAAGACTTGAAAAGTTCAGTTCAAGTTCTACAACTCCACCTGAGGTAAATGCCCCATATGACACCTTGGTTCACTGAACCATGTCAGTGCTTTTAAGAACAGACCACATTCCAGTGTTGATACCTAAGCACAAGTACAGCCTGTTGTGTCTTTGCCTTTACATGTGAAACCGAACAAAACTTTGTTGATCTCTCAGTTAAGGAGGGGTTTACTTGGAAAATATGGCGTTAACGTGAGCAGACTTTGCTCTGCAGATGACTTCCAGTCAGCCTGGAATTCCCAACGTTTCATACAAGACGCCTTGATGCGTCAACTATAGGCCGAAAGCCAACTTATCGTCAGGGTGTTTAAAATGACTCATGTCAGAAGATAAATTTCAAATTCAGAAATGTTACTGCTATGGGCTGAAAGAGAACTGGGGCTTCTGAGGCAAACACTTTGTTATGCTGACTTGAAAGAAGTGGATTGGAAGAAATAGCAGAGTCAGTGACATGAAACTATCCCTTGTTTTAATTATCAGTTATCCAGGCCTTGGCAGGGAGAAACCTCGCCTACGTCTAATGCTGCTGGAGACTAAATGGCCTATTAGCTGAAACTAAGATTCAACGGACCTTAAAATTGGTAGATCATTTTGGCTCCCCCTTTTAAAGGCAGCTGCGATAAACAGTGGCTAAACTCACCATGGACGTCTTTCTGGGCGATGTTCTGCGTCCGTATGAGCGAAGACAGTCGTCGGACATCTCCCTTAAATACACATTCGTGCACCGGAAAGTCCTGCCCGGTTCGGATAATGGGGTTTTTGTTGTTGTCATCGATAACATCGGATGTTGACAGCGTGTTGGTGTTAGCATTAATCTGCGACTGCTGGTTCTGCTGCTGTTGATGTTGTGTGGATGAAGACTTGATTAACTTGTGATTGCTGAAGATTTTACTCGCCCTGCTCTTGTTGTTCGCCTTGGAGGCTGTGAACGTCCCGGTTGCTGCCTCCTCGTCCGGCTCCAGTAAGTCCTCGTCCTTGCTCGGCCTGTGGTCCTTGCGCAGGGAGCGGATCTTCTCTCCGGTCATTTTCTAAACGGTCGACGCTAACGGAGCAGAGGGTGTCGTCGCGCTGACGATGACCCTCCGGGCGAACTGATGCGATTCGCCAGTTGGAAGTCTTCGCGCAAACACTGGAAATTGTACAACATGAAAACACCTAATTCCCCCACCTCGGACACGCGAAAACGACAGTTTGTTCGAAGGCGAACAGGTAACAGCTCCGGTTTGCCGGTTTGTTATGAAAACAAACAGTCCGCTCCCCTCCTGCCGCCCCAAACCGCCGCTCTCTGCTGCACATTAAGGGGCTCCAGTTGACAAGTAGGAAAGATTCGGCTGATGTCTTCCGCCTCATAGTATCGCGAGAGTTTGGTAAAAGGTTATTAACGGTCACTTGCTGAAACTGCTCTCCTAGTGCATCAAAAATCCAAAAAAAAGTAATATAAAATAAGGTGACCAGATCCCCACAAAATATATGTGGGAACAGACTGTGTCTATGTGGGACTCTTTAGAAATATTGGGAGTAGGGTGACTAGATCTCCATACTGTGTGGGACATAATATGTAATGTATAGCTCATGTATATAGAATGTGTAGCTGGCTTTTAAAAATAACTTTACATGCATCAGTCTGCTTACACTCATGCATTCCCTCTTTCTATCATAAAGAATTAATAAAACTGAGGGCGAGTCCAGGATTGTATATCTAAAGAAGAAAAGTAATACATGTAGATCAAGTCACTTTCCCAGGCATTGCAGCTAGAGTCTTTCTTAAATTCAACAGAATGACACTCAGTGGTTCCTTCTCTCATACTTTAGGTCACCTTTTAACCATTTTCTCAAGCAACAGATGTGAACACATGGCATAGCTGTGCCTTTCAAAGCACCATCATAGTTATGTTATGTAATTGTTTCTTGCAGGACAATATACTGAAGTACAACCATGTACTTAAGTCATTATTTACTTGAAGTCCTTCAATCCATCCTCCCAACACCCAAATAAAATATCAAATCAAATCACAATAATACAAGGGATTAATATGAGGGAACAAAATCTCAAACAGATCTTATCAGTTTGTTCTATCACTGCAACAACTGAAGGCAAGCTCACACAGGCTGTGCACTTCCAGCAGCCTGGAAATCAGCCGATTGGAACTCTGACTGCTGCGTTTTAACAATTGCAGGACATGTTTTTTAAATCTCTGAATTAAAAAAAATGATCTGCACCAGTTTATTACTGCAGTCTGTTGGCTTCTGTGCTGCACAGTGTGGTAAATGTTGGTTATTTCAGCTGCTGTAACACCATCTGTCTGGCAGTCATGGTTGGTTTTAAGTTGATATGCATCTATATACTCTAAACTGGCACATCACTTTTTGACACTCACATATACTGTGTTCATGTTCATGTCATATTCTCCCCTGTGTGAACTGGAGAAAAAAACTCTGAGAAAAAGGAGGGAACAAACTCACTGAGAATGGCTTTTTACCCTTAACCCTTAACATTTTCTTTGTGATATTTATCGTGTCCTTTGAAATCTGCATAACCTTTAAATTTTGGCTGACTCTTAAGTTTCCCAGTTGGGCATAGTGTCAGGATATAAGGTAACTGCTGCATTTAACCCACTGTTTGATTGACATCAAATGGAGCTCCTGGGCAGACAGCCCGACCTGCTTTCTGAAGAGCCAGGCTTTAGAAAACTGTCTGTCATTCAGTGTGGATTTTTGAGAGCTACAGAACTTTTCAAAATTTGGGACATTGTCTCAATATGTGGACTACGAAAAAAAAATATATGAAAATGCTGTGCAGTCCCACACAAAGTGGGACATCTGGTCACCCTAACAGGGAGGCATGCTGAAATTTGCATATGTAGATAGACAGACAGATAAATAGTACTTTATTCACCCCAGCCTCGGAAATTTCAGTGTTACAGCAGCAAGTAGACGACAACAGAAACAATAACAAGCAAACACTGCTGCTTGATCAGCATTGAGAAATTAGTAAACAAGGACAACAGTAATGCAGAAAAGCATTTTCAGAACAAGCAGGTCTGAGGGATGATTGCTGTATGTAGCTGAAAAAAGAGGACTGCCTCATACTGAACTAGAACTTATTAAAAAATTGATTAAATCTGGATTTTTTTTTTAAACTTTCAGTATTTTTAAAGTGTTTTTTATTAATTATAAAATTATCAATATGTTACAGACAATTGCTGTCTGCAGAAACAGAACTGATCTTACTGTTGTGTTACTGTATGGAGATATTTTGTGTTATGTTATTGCTGTTTTGTTTTTTGTGGGTTTTTTAAACAAAAACTGTCTCGTTTTAAGGGTCATCTTGTTTTAATCTGCCATAAGAATTGTGTTTACAGTATACAGCACAGCACATTGTACGATTTTCTGTGTTAAATCATTTAAAAATGGCTTCTGTGACCATTCCTGTTTGTTTCACAGTATATTTAACTGTAAAGAATTATATGAAGACCTAAATTGTGGATAGAAGTAATTTAACAATGTGGAACTGCTAGTTTTATTTAACTAAAAAATCTGCACTTCTTTCACAGCTGCTTGTAGGTCACTAAAAGTATACTTTTTATTCATAAAATGGGCTCCATTTTATGAATACTGCATTTCTGTATCATTAGAACTTGACATATATTTATCAGCGTGTAATCTATATACTTGATCTGCAAGATATAAATTATATATAAATTATTTTGCAGAAGGTTAAAGTTATTAATTTTTGTTCTAATCATTCACTTTAATTTTAAAAACTTAATATAACACTACAAAAATGGCAATAAAAGTCCTAAATTTATATTGGATATGTGTGTACCTTTCAGCTGCTCCCTTGCATTCTCCACAGTGGATTAATCCACATTGGTTTTACACCAGATGCCCTTCTTGACACCTTCATGGGGGGGGCTTGTGTCCCCACCTGGGACCAAACCAGGGACCTTTCGCTTGTAAGGTGAATGGAATGTGCAAACCACTACACTACTGGGGAAACACTAAATTTAAAGTGTATATAACAGTGGATAATATATCAGCTGAATGGTTTTAAATGCAAGTGTGAATTTCCACCACAATCACTGGCACTGTACTGACTCCTTTGCCTATCAAAAAAAGGTCACAGTGCAGCTGCTTGATTTATTTAGATGTATGCAAAACTATGACATGTCCACAGTTTCCAATAACAAAAGTGATTTATTATTTACAATATGTATAGACCTTTCCTAACAAACAGCGCACACCCACTCCCTTTGTGACAAGTCAGTTTCTATCCACAAAGAAAACGTAAAAACCAGCACTACAAAGCCAAAATCTGTATCAAATAAACCCTCTATCATGCTAACTCTGATTGTCTAGCAAAAGCAAAACCATCAATGTGTTGGATCAACAACAAAAGATAACATTGGCTCTCAAAAAAAGCTTCATGTTTTAATCCATAACTAAAAAAATGAAGAGTGATCACACAGGATCTACCCCCTGCAGAATGTTTCAGATTTTCCACAGAGTTGGAAAAGGTGCATTGTTGCTGAGGAAATTTTTATCATTTCCTCCTCTCTTTCACTGTGACTTTTGAAAAGGCTGCCATTGTGGAGTATGGTCAAGCGTGTCCAGGCTCTTGACTGGTAATGTATATTTGTGGATTATACAGCAAACTCTGTTCACAGACCCCCATTTCTGAAAGGTTTCCTGAGCTCATGCAATGATTTCCATGACAGAATTATGCCTGTTTGCAATGCAGTACTGCCTGAAGACTCCAAGATCACAAGCATCCAGTATTGGTTTTTGGCTGTGTCCCTTGCACAAAGAGATATCTCCAGATCCTCTGATTCTTTTGATGATATCATGTACTGGAGATGATGGCAAATTCAATGTTTTTTAATTTTTACATTTTGGAACGTATTTCTAAAATTGCCTCGCAATTTGTAGGCACAGTTTCTGGCAGATTGCTGAACCTCTGCCCATCTTTACTTCTGAGACACTCTGTCTCTCTAAGGTGCTTGTTTTATACCCAATCACATTACGGCCTGTTGCCAATTGACCTAATTGGTTTC
>VUQH01090890.1:2369-25168 GCA_015106775.1 Etroplus canarensis
GATGATCCGCTGTGGCGACCCCTAACGGGAATAGCCGAAAGAAGAAGAAGAAGAAGAAGAAGAAGAAGAAGAAGAAGACTGTTGGATCTTTACCTTACAGCGTAAAGAGCCTTGAGGCCACTTGGTGTGAATTGGCGCTATATAAATAAAACTGAACTGAACTGAAATTGAAGGGGGAATTATTCGTAGAGGCCAAAGCTGTTTTGTACCAGGATGTAAACACGCTTTTTTCATGCTGTAAAGTTAGGCATAGGCATGTGGGGACTGACTCAATTTTTGTTGCAAGCCTCAAGTGGCCACTAGAGGAACTGCAGTTTTTCCATGTAGGCTTCATTTTTAGCTTATTCTGGGAGTCTGTCGCTATACAGCACACGTCACATTCTACAGTTAGGTCCATAGGTTTTAGGACATTGACATATTTTTCTTGTACTTTTGCCTCTGTACACCACCACAATACATTTTAAATGAAACAGTCAAAATGTGACTGAAGTGCAGACTTTCAGCTTTAATTTAAGGGGTTTGACAAAAGAATTGCATTAAGTGTTTAGGAATTATAGCCATTTTTATAAACAGTTCACTATTTTCAGAACCTCAAAAGTAATGAGAAAACTGACTGAAAAACAGTTTCATGGACAGGTGAGCGCTTTTTATTGTTGCTCAATGACAAACTAATCAGCTATAAGGTCTGGGGTTGATTCCAAGTGTTGAACTTGTGTTTGGAAGCTGTTCACTCAAACTCTCAATATGAGGTCCAACGAGATCTGGATGCAAGTGAAGGAGGCCATTATTAGGCCGAAAAACTAAAATAAACACATCAGAACGAATGCATTTTTGGCCGCTCCCTTGTATTCTCCACCATGGGTCGCCACAGCTGATTAATCCGCATTGGTAATTTGGCAGATATTTTATGCCAGATGCCCTTTCTGACACAACCCTCCATGGTGAGAGGGGCTTGTGTCCCCACCTGGGATCAAACCAGGGGCCTTTCGCTTGTAAGGTGAATGCGCAAACCACTACCGCTACCGGGGACACTAAAATAAACACATCAGAGTGATGGCAAAAAGTTTAGGAGTGTCCCGCCTGGAATCGAACCAGGGACTATTCATGTGTAAGGTGAATATGTAAACCACTACACTACTGACAAAATTATTGAGCCGTGTTACTGTAATAGGACGCCACCGTTGTGACAAGTCAGTCTGTGAAATGTATTCCCGCCTAGATATTCACCCATCAGCTGTAAGTGCCTGTTCTAATGGAAGGTCCCTGGTTCGATTTTACGTAGGGACACAAGCCCCTCTCACCCCTGCCAAATTACTAATGCAGATTAATCCACTGTGGCGACCCCTTGGGGAAAACGCAAGGGAGCAGCCGAAGGAACTTTTTTTTTATTGCAAAGTGAAAGCACTGAGGAACTACAGCAACTCAGCCACAAAGTAGCACACCAAAAGCTGGATCATAAAGTGCCGAGGCTCATAGTGCATAAATGCTGCCAATGCTCGCCAGAGTAGCTGGAGAGTTCCAAACCATTTCTGGCATAAAAAAACAGCACAGAAACTGTGTTCAGCACCAAACAGCTACATGCAAGCCTTATGTCATCAAGAACAATGTCATGTATCAGATGGAGATGTGTAAAGACCACCACCACTGGACTGCGGAGTGATGAAGCATTGCTTCTCTATCTGACAATCTGATGTAATAGAATGGATGGAATGATGTGCCTGACTGTACTGAGCTGTAAAGTTTGGTGGAGGAGGGATAATGCTATGGGTCTGTTTTTCTGGAGTCATGAAGGGACATTTTATTTTTTCAGCTTACCAAGACATTTTAGACAATTCTATGCTTCCACTGTGTGGGAACAGTCTCTGAAAGGTCCTTCGCTGTTCCAGCATGACTGTGACCCAGTGCACAAAAAAGGTCGATAAAGGCATGGTTGGATAAGTTTGCTACGGAAGAACTTGACTGGCTCACTCAGAGCCCTGATCTCATCCCAATTAAACATCTCTGGGATGAGCTAGAGTAGAGATTGAAAGCCAAACTCAATCATCAAACATTACTGTGTGACATCATATATTCTCTTATGAATTAATGGACAAACATTCCCACAGACGCACTCCAAACTCTTGCAGGAAGCCTTCCCAGAAAGAGTGGGAGCTGTTATACCTGTAAAGGAGGGACCAACTCCATATTAATGGCTATGGATTTAGAATGGGATGTCATCAAAGTTCCTGTAGGTGTACCGCGTAGGTGACCCAATACTTTTTTCCATATATAGGTTTTGAATTGTCCACCAACATGCTTCGTGGCCATACTTCACCAGCAGATCCTGCATTTCTGTCCAAACAAGCTATAGCTGGCCTCATAACCCAGAGGAAACCAATCTGAGTCTCAGATTCTCCCACTCACTCATCAAGCAAGTGCATTTGCATAGTCACAGTTTCCAGCCAATCATATGCTAGCCCACATCGTGTCCTTGCATGCCTTGCTGGAGCTCACTGTACATGATAAGGGATGCAGCTTTCAAGTCACATAACTGATGAGACAAGTAGAAGCCTGAAAATAGCTACTGTGTGCAAGGAGGTAAGAGAACGTCAGTGTATCGTTTCTCTAAGGACCTCCTTCCCCACACACTGGAGGATCTCACAGTGCTAGTTCCCAAATGTAATACTGAAACTATGTGCTATCATCTGACGAACATTTAGCCTTCAATTAAGACAGGTCAAAGGCTTCAGAACTCAGTGTACTGGATCGATTTATCCATATGGTACAAAAAGTCATGGTACCCAGATAACTTTGGTTGCCCCGTCTCTTTTCTTTTCCCAGCATCACTGGGTCAAAATCTTTATTTGTTCAATATGTCGGAACCAAATACCGGCAAATTTATAACAATGCTACTTGAATCTGCCGCAGGCCGGTGCGGTGGTTAACACTGTCACCTCACAGCAAGAAGGTCCGGGTTCGAATCCAGCAGCCTGCCAGCTTCTGTGTGGAGTTTGAATGTTCTCCCCGTGCTTGCGTGGGTTCTCTCCGGGTGATCCGGCTTCCTCCCACAGTCCAATGACGGGCAAAGGGGTTAGGTTAACTGGTGATTCTAAACTGACCGTAGGTGTGAATGTGAGCGTGAATGCTCATCCTTCTCTCTGTGTTGGCTCCGCGACGGACTGGCAGGGCGCACCCTGCCTGTCACCACGTGACAGCTGGGATAGGCTCTAGCGTCCCCCGCCCCCGTGACCCTGAAGTGGAAGAAAATGGAAGGATGGATTTGAATCTGCCTTATATGGACTTTGTGTTCGGTGCCAGTTAGCAAATGCTAGAAATCACAAAGTCCTGATGGCGACTGGAGTAAAGTATAAGTGTGTTGATATTAGCATTAAGCTCATAGCATCGATGTGGAAACAGTAAGTACAGCATTTAGAGCTTATGGCATGACTGTAGACTGTCTTCGTAGAGAAAATCCAATAAAAAGTGACTGAGAACTGATGAACCAGCGAGCTACCGAGTGCAGTAATATTGTCCTTGTGTATATAATCCATATTGACTTTGTACTCACAGAGGAAAATCACAGAGGCTCGGACTCGACAAGAGTTTTCATGAATTTAATGATTTCTAGTCAAAGTTCTAGAAATCTGAAAGTCACATGGAGGAATGAGGGTTTTTTTTCACCCTTCGAGGCTGTCAGAGCATCGCTGTTCGATCCCTCTCATCACACAGGCGGCTCTGCTGCCACACACAATCAGCGCCCAGCCAGAGAGAGAGGCGTGTGGGGCGGATTCATGGGACGGCACTGCCTGCCACATTCGTTACTGCTGTCACCAGCGGCAGGAGACATCTCATAAATGGAGTGGGCTGTGGGTGTCAGAGAACGTCCGTCTTGTCAAACAGTGATATTTGGGTTTGCCTGTGCCAACAACCACCTACACCTACCTCCCCTCTCCAATAGTCTCCACGCTGTCTGCTCCACTGCTCGGCTACAGTGTGACACCGAAGCTGCAGAGGATACAGTGCGGGGATTTAAAAACGGGTTAAATCACTTTAGATCCTCCAGACTGCCAGATTACCTCTTTAACGGTTTGCTTAGGTTAGCATCTATAATCTAATAATGTACGTTAATGACGCTCTAGGTTGAAATTCTGAATTTCCAACTATTTCAATGAATGCCCTGCAAAGGGTTAACTTTAAATAATAAAATGTTCCTACACGTAGCATTATCTAGTTGTTTACTTTAACAGAGCTGACTCATAAGTGCTGTCCAGACTGAATTACCTTACGGGTTGGCTTGCCATTAAAACTGTATCTAGACTTTCAGCAAGAGAGCAGACACATCTGGATCTTATCTGACCTAATTTTGGCACTTTCGATTCAGTTTATACTGCATGTCTACCTGTCAAGGTATATGGCTGCCCCTCCCGGAGCCTGGTTCTGTTGGAAGTCTCTTCCTGTTAGAAGCGAGTTCTTCTTTCCCACAGTCGACAATTGCTTGCTCACTTAGGGATCGTCAGACTGTTATGGCTTTCTCTTTAATATTGTGGGGTGTTTACCTTGCAAGATAAAGCACCTTGGGGCAGCTGTTGTTTGAAATGGGTTTTGAATGGGTACTGTATAATTAAAATTTAAGTGAATATAGGCTGAAAGGTAATGGCAAGTGTGCTATGGGCCAGCTAGGGCCCAAAAGTCATATACTATATGGGCAAAAGCAATGGGTCACACATCTTAATCATGGAATTCATTAGGTTCCATTCCCAGAGGTGTATAAAATCAAGCCCCTAGCCATGCAGTCTGCCTTTACAAACATGTGTGAAAGAATGGGCCGTTCTAAAGAGCTCACTGAGTTTGAGCGTGCCCAGGTACGTTGCTGGGATCTGAAAACACGGGAGGATTTTCACCTTTTCGAAGTTACTGCAGAGTAAAAATTGTGATAAAATGTCAGAAATGTGTCCTGCCTGAAAGTTGCAGTCAGGTGTGTCAGGCTGTCTTTCACAGGACAATATGGAAATAAACAATCAGTGTATTTTAAGCTTGCCTTCAGCTTTGTTACCATTTGTTATTTAAGGCAGCAGGGGTAAAACCTAGAAAAGAAATGCAAGTGTTGGTGTTGATGAAGCCATATGTGAGACTGTATGTTGCCAGGTCTATTTTCAATCTTTACCAACCCTGCTCTCATAGCTTCTGTTTCTATTCTGCCACACTGGCCCCTTTCAAACTGCAATAAACTGCTTCACCTCCGCCTTGTCTTTTAGATGTTCGCCTCTCCTTCACCTTTCCTTCTCTTTTGATCAGTCTGCAGCACTCTTAATCTCCTCCGCTCCCTCCTCCTGTTCTGGTTGGAAAAAGAATGCAGTCGGCTGTGTCAGTCGAACTCTATCCAGATCGACCAGTTTTTGATGTGTTGATTATGTTATTAACAGATAACGGAGAGAGCTAAATACTCATCAAAGTCCAGAGGATGCAGCTACAGCAGCAACAGTTCGATCAGCATTCTGTTGCTGTTAATTACTGACTGCAGCGTACTCAAACATTGTGTACCATGTGTCTCCACAGCCACACCACTTCCTCTTTTGTTAACTTTTTTTTACTGTTAATTTTGCAGCTGTTTATGTCATTGTGTTTTATATATATGTCTAAATTTGATTGATTTCTCGCAAACTATTCTGTTTTGTCTTCAAACGTTCACCAGATTTCATCAACACATAAGAACCAGGGTACGTTGACCTCTAAATATTAGCTTCTTTGGGGGCAACAGTGGCTCACTCCGGTTGGGACTTGGACCAGGAACCAGAGAGTCACCGAGGGGATGCCGGCTCAAGACTCACCCAGAGCACCTGGAAAGGCCGGAACAAGGAAAATGTTGCCGAGCGCTGGTTCAAGGCCCATATGGACCATCATGTATGGAGGATGGACTGGAAGCCGGAGAGGTGACGGTTCACCCCCTGGGCACTGCCGAGGTGCCCTTGAGCAAGGCACCGAATTTCAATGGCCACATCACCAAATGCAGGGTTGTCAACGTTTATGGCCCAACAACAGAGAGACCTCAAGAAAATCCTTCCTAAGTCGAGTCACTCTATGATGAACTGAGCACTGCTATTAAAGTTCCATCCAAATGGCTACTATTTGTGTGTGGTGACTTCAACGCCAAACTGGGAGAAGCAGGACTTGGTCTGCGTATGGGATCCTATGGAATGGGCAAAAGACACAACAGTGGTGATGCACTAGCATCCTTCATGAGCGACTAAGGCCCATCTGCCACAAACACAGCCTTCAAGCATCCTGCTCGCCACCGCACAACATGGATCGGATCGTCTTCTTTAACCAAACATCTTTGAATAGCACAACTAAATGTAAATGGGGAAAATTACACGAAGCACACTCAAATGACGGCCTCAGTTTTTCTTCTACAATATAATTAGCGACAAGTAGACATATTGTATTTCAACTGAATAATGGATTAACTTACTTTATGTATTAAAATGTCATTATTATGGTTACAACAGGCATTATACCTGTATGGTATATTATAAGGCTAGGTTGTAGCGTTGACTTATTACTTTTATTCCTGATTTTGTGTTGACATGGTAACCACGATCTTTAACTGAGACAAACACAAAGCTCCTGCGGCCTGTTGATCACTTTTACGTGCAGCCGTGCACACAGCGGCAGCATGCAGCATAATTTCATGTTGCAGCTGACAGATTTGTGGGTATTTCTCACTAGCCTCCTGATCAGCTGAATAATTCCATTATAAGCAATGAAATAAGTTTTTCTGCATGAGAAAATGAGAGTGTGAGAATTGTCCACTGCGTGGGTCTCTGGCTCACGCATTTGGATTGAGCAAAATTTGAAGCCGGATGCCCTTTCTCAAGCAACCCTCCCCATTTACCTGGGCCTGGCACCGGCACTAGGAGTACACTTGCATGTGGATGGGTTACTTGTAGCAGTACAGTGCCTATAAAAGCTTTGGATGTTTCATCCTTTTATTGCTTTAATAAAGAATTCATGGTCAATATAATTTGGCTTTTTTAACAAGGTGAATGTTCTGGACTGGCCAAGCCAAAGCCCAGATCTCAATCGAGAATTTGTGACTGGGCTTAAAAAGAGCTGTTCGTGTCCGATCCCCGAATAACTCCTACATGAAGTGTCAGACTACAGGGGTTTGCCGAGTGCTGACGTGCATGTCGCAAAAAAGTCACCAAAACTCTGCTAACTCAGTAACTGCAGAGTTCTAAACCTCCTCTGGCATTAACATCGAGCACTAGAACTGTGTACTGAGGTTTCCATGGCCAACCAGCTGCACGCAAGCTTTATGTCTCCGAGCACAATGCTAAGTCTCCGATGGAGTGATGTAAAGCCCGCTGCCATGCAACCTGAAGTTGTTACAACATGTGAGGTGATGAACTACACTTCTCCATCTGGCAGTCTAGTGGGTGACTTGGGTTGGGCAAATGACAGCATAAAGTTACCTGTCTGACTGCACTGTGCCAACTGTAAAGTTCGGTGGAGGAGGGATAATGCTTTGGGCTTCCAACTTTTTGGGAACAGTTTTGGGGAAGGTCCTTTTCTGTTCCAGCATGACTGTGACACAGTGAACAAAGCAAGGTCAATAAAGGCATGGTTGGATGAGTTTGGTGTGGAAGAACTTGACTGACCTGCACAGAGCCCTGACCTCAACCCCATCAAACACCTTTGGGATAAACTAGAATCGTGAGTTCACCCAACATCAGCGTCTGGCCTCACAAATGCTCTTCTGGATGAATGAGCAAAAATTCCCACAGACACTCCAAAATCTTGCAGAAAGCCTTCCCAGAAGAGTGGAAGCTGTTACAGCTGCAACAGAGGGACCAACTTGATGCTTGTAGATTTAGAGGAGGATGTCATAAAAGCTCCACCTGCACATCATGTATTGTTTAGGCAGCCCAGTACTTTTGTCCATACAGCACTACTAGGCAGCCAGATTCACCCTGCGTCAATAGGGTTAATGTGGCTCATAAATAATTGCAGATGTGGACCACATGTTGGCCAAACATTTATTGCTATCTAGGTGTGGTCTTCAGATGATGAATTGTACTGACACAGGTAACCCCATGGCCTTTTTTTCCAACAGCTGCACAGCTTGCCTTGTACCACTTTAAGCTCTCAGACTGATATCGACATTGCACCAAATTTTGTGCAGAATTTTCTACAGATATTAACGGTGCCGAGATGATATATTCTTCAGACTTTGACTAATGATCCCATAACTTTTCTGTAGCACCTCCATGAAGTTCTCATTTGTGGGTTTCAGTGAAATATCTCAAGAAATTTTGAAAGTGTTGCCATGACATGTAATACGGCAAGATGTTTCCCTTAGGATAAGCTGCAATAATAATAATAATATTTATTTTTCTTCCCACTTTTTTTCCCATTATGACCAAACACTTCAAAAAATGCCAATTAGAAGCACATTTACATCATGGTCAACGCTATATCTGATAAAAATAAGTAAATTACTGCAAGCATTTAGCTCATAGCAACACTATATACTGTACATCTGCAGAGAGCCACAAACATGGCTGTAGGCTTCTATTCCTGTTATTTAATAGCTTCCCCAGAATTGATGCAGTGTAGATTGACCTTGAGCCTCCAGTGCTTTCAAGAGGATACTGGGCAGTAATGAAACAGAAAATAGATTGCACGCACAGTGGCAGAAATTCCTCTTCTTAGTGTATGTTTCCTTTTACCTCACCCGTGGAATCTGGAAAAGCTCTAACTTTAAATGAGTTAAGAAAAAAAAACACACACACCTGTAAAGCAACGTTTTTCTCATTAGAGTAATTGATAGTAAACTATGCAATGAACCTGAAGTCAACCACGTGGTTTATATTGCATTTAAGAGTCATAAAATGTTCTTTTACTGCAAAGCAATAACCCCTGAAGACACTGAGGCAATCAGATCTGGGCACTGAGCATGACTTGAATTGCGTGGGTAATAATAACCTGATAAAGTCCCGCTTCTACTGCAGTAAAGACCCTGCTTGATTAATTAACCCCGGTCTATCTATGGCTGAAACATAAGAGGGTCCACTGCAGCTCCCTCCGACGCCTGGGGCAGCTCGTTTTATGAGGACTGTAAATCAAAGTGGCATAGATCTGTAAGATATGTACAATTTGTACATTATGATCTTTATTAATAAGTGGCGAAGACTGATTGTTCTGGTGGTGTACCTGCTGCTGCTCTTGGTGATAACACAATGAATAAATTATAAAGTTCTCTTCCTATCACTAGTGGTGCAGATGACATGATTCCCCTGTTATCGCGGGTGGTATCCCAGCTGCTGCGTGAAAACACGATCGGCCGTATACGCTGATTAAATATCAACCCTCTGAGCAAATCAGAATGATGCTTACAGTCCTCTCCAAAAGTACTGGAACAGCAAGGCCAGTTCATTTGTTTCTGCTCTGCACTGAAGACATTTTTGCATGAGATCAAAAGATGAATATGAGAGTCGAGACCACAGTTTCAGCTTTTATTCCCTAGTATTTACAGCTAGATGTGTTAAACGACATAGAACAGAACACGTTTCGTATCAAACCACCCAGTTTTCGCAGCGAGCAAAAATATCAGAACAGAATATATTCAACTAAGTCCAAGTCAAAAATACTTCCTATTTGGTTACGCATCCCTTGCTGGCAAGAACTGCATGAAGCAGTGGTGCATAGACACCACCAGATTTTCTCATTTCTTCATTGGTTATGCCTTTTCGGGCTTTTAACACAGCATCTTTCAGTTGTTATTCCTTTTTGCAGGGTTTCTCGCTTCAGTGTTCTCTTCAAAACGTGAAATGCATCTTTAGCTGGTGATTAACTTGCCCAGTCCAAATCATTCCATTTCCCCCTCCGATGAAGTCCTTAGCTGAGGTGCCAGTGTGTTTTGCATCATTTTCTTACTGCATAATAACGTTCCTCCAAATTAGTTTGGAGACTTTTCTCTGTAAACTGGCAGACTATGTTTCTGTAGATGTTTGCGTTCATTCTGGTACGACCATGATCAGTTGCATCTTCAGTAAAGAGCCTGTTCCAGAAGCAGCTATTGGAAGCCCAAGCCATGACACACCCTCCACCATGCTTCACATCTGAGCTTGTACATTTAGGATCATGAGCAGATCCTTTCTATCTCCAAACTTTGGCCTTTCCATCAATTTGGTAGAGGTTAGTCTTTGTCTCATCAGTCCATATAGCTTTGTTCCAGAACTGTTGTGGCTCATCCCTGCACTTTTTCCCCCAAATAACAATCTGGCTTTCAGAGTTTCACTGCTGATGAGTGTTTTTCATCTTGCAGTATGGCCTCCATATTATTCTCTAAGTCTCCTTCAAACAGTGAGCTGTGATATTTCCACCTCTGCTCTTTGGAGGTTGTTCATGATGTTGCAGACTGCAGTTTGGGGGTTTTTGTTTACTGCTTTCACCATTTGTTTGTCATTGGTTGTTATTGTTTTCCTTGGATGTCTGGTTTGATGCCCATTTCTCACTACACCAGCGGTTTCCTTCTTTTTCAGTAAATTCCAAATTGTGGTACTGGCTATGCCCAAAGTTTCTGATATATTTCAGATAGAAGTATCCCCCTTTCCTCAGCTTCAGAATGGCTCTCTGGTCTCCATGCTGGTCTACCCATGTTATTTACGAATTCAGTCTTCACAGTTGAAAGCCACAGCTTAGACTGAGAGTAGACACACCAGGGTGACAAGAAACACCTGTCGGTTGTTATGTTCCAATACTTACGTGCACTTGAAAAACTGGGTGGTTTGATACAAAATGTGTCCTGTTCTATGCTGTTTAACATGTATAGATGTAAATATTACTGATCTGACTGATAAAGATCTGGAATCTAATGGTCATCTGGACGAGGCTCTTAAAAGCCCACTGACCGAGAGGTGTCAGAAGATACAACCAGCTCATTGTAAAGACTCCAACTTACCCAGCCACCTAAAGTGGAGAGCAAAGCCACATTTCGCTGCCAACTAACATGGTTGACTTTAATAAATCCACCTTGCTACAAAGGCAACACTGCAACAAGGGACTAGCTTCTCCAAGTGCTTTGAGGTGGTAATATGAACAATTTGATCATGCTTTTCAACAGAAGGCTTCAGCTGAATAGTTGATAAGAAACGTACACTCGCCAGTGGCACTGCTTTTATTGTCTTGGCTTCATACTGCCTGTACTTTCAGATCTGTTTATGTGGTTATTAAACATCATCTTTGGCTTCGGTTGCAGAAAACTTTACAATTTAGTCACCGAAACCCATTCAAATGAAAAAGAGCTTTGTCTCAGTGGTTTCCAGGGCCGTTTTACCTGCCAGCTCATATGCAAATCCCAGTAAGAAAGAAAACCCTTTGAAAGAAGAAAAAAAATTGATTTGCATTGTAAACAGCTGGAATAATCCACCCAATTATAAGCATCTTTGTTCTCTGGAAAAAAAAAAAAATCATTGCAAGGCTCATTACTGGACAAATTGACATGCTAAGATGGATATTTTGTTTCTGTAAGAAGCTCAGCGGGGGTTTGTGCCTTTGCAAAGTTTTGGTGGTGTCTCTTTTAGGAGACAGTATATAAAAAGAGCTCCGGTTAAACAAAAGGAGCTGGAGATACACCACAATGCATGAAAATGGACAAAAATACCCTCGGTATTAGTGAGTGCGTATTTCTGGACGAACGGAAATTAGCAGAGGTGTGGGATTTTGATTAATATTCTCAGTCACTAATGACTCAGGACCAGAGAGCTATTGGCTGATAACAGCTAGATAACTCATTGAGACATGTGTCATCTGGACATATGGAGAAATGTTCAGTCATTTGAGTTTAAGATTTAAGACCTCTTCAGAGTGACTCTTTGCACTCATGACTAACATATTTAGGAAGTGAAAGAAAAAGATTTGGCCAACTTCCAAACCAAATTCCTACAGAAAACAGGGCCATCCAGTTTTCTTTCAGTTGGGAATCTTAAATCGGTGGCTCAGTTGTGACTTCACTGTTAGTCAGTACACTCTACAACTGTGCCGCCTCTAAAAAAAATCCTTTGACATTAAAATTTCAAATCAAATTAAATGTCAGTCTAAGTTTAAGTCCACTGTAAGAGCGTGACACATCAAAAGCTGCGACTGACAGCAATGGGGTTATTAAACGGGGAAATGGATCACTTCAACACTGGTGGTTAGTTGTGCACGACCTACCACTCAAATTAAATAGAACAAGTACTAAAAAAAGCTACCTGTCTCATGGATTCAGGATGACAATGATCCTCAGACTGATAACCGAGGGAAGAAGTTGCTAACGTGGCACATAGCAGGCTAAGGAAACTTCAAACATCCCTTCGGAGAGAAACTCGGTCAATTTCAAGAGAGTGCTGTATCTGAATCAGAACCTTCAAGACTTTTGGACTCAAAGTGATAAAGCAATTTAAAAAAGCACATTAAAGGACGAAAGTATTAGGCCACCTGCACATCACACCTGTAGGATCTTTGAGGATATCCCATTCTAAATCCATAGGCATTAATATGAAGTTAGTCCTCCCATTGCAGCTATGACAACTTCTGGGAAGGCTTGCTACAAGGTTTTAGAGCGTACCTGTAGGAATTTTTGACCATTCATTCAGAAAAGCTTTGGGAGGTCAGACAAAGAAGTTGGATGAAAGGGCCTGGTTTGCAATCTCTGTTCTAGTTTACCGAAAGGTTTTGGATGAGGTAGAGGTCAGGGCTCTGTGCAGGCCAGTCAAATTCTTCCACACCAAACTCATTAAATGGTAAATGGACCAGGGCTTACATAGTGCTTTTCTACTGTAGCTGAGCACTCAAAGCACATATTACTACAAGCCTCATTCACCCATTCACACACACATTCACACAGTGTTTGATTCTATGCCTTTAAGCTTAACTGTTATGCACACATCCACATCCACACTTCGATGGATGCATCGAAAGCAATTTGGGGATCACTGTCTTGCCCAAGGACACTTTGTCATGTAGACTGGAGAAGCCCGGCATCAAACCGCCAACCTTCCTGTTGGAAGATGACCCACCCCATTGACCATGCTTTGTACACTATGGCACAGTCATAAAAAGCACCTTCCCCAAACTGTTCACATAAAATTGGAAGCACAGTGTCCAAAATGTCTTGGTAAGATGAAGCATTAAGATTTACCTTGAATGGAAGAAAGGGTGCCAGGCAAACCCAAGAAAAACAACCCCTTAGCATTATTCCTCATCTACCAAATTTTACACACGGCACAGTGCAGTTAGCCAGGTAACGTTCTCCTGGCATTTTCCCAACCCAGATTTGTACATCAGACTGCTCCATAGAGAAGTGTAACTCATCACTCCCCAGAACACATTTCCATTGGTCCACAGTCCAGTCGTGGCATGCTTTACAACACTCCGTCCAACAGCTGGCATTACATTTGGGGATGTAAGGCTCACATGCAGCAGCTCAGCCATGGAAACTCATGCCATGAAGCTCCTGGTGCACAGTTTTTGTGGTGCACAGTTTTTATGTTAATGTCAGAGAAGGAACTCTGCAGTTATTGAGTCAGCAGAGTGCTGGCGACTTTCACACACCATACACCTCATCACTCGGCGACCCCGCTTGTGGCTGCCTTGCTGTGATTCCTAAACGCTTCCGCTTTGCAATACTACCACTCACAGCTGCTCGCGAAATATTTAGGATGGAAGAAATTTCACAAACGGACATGCTGACATGGTGGCATCTTATTACAGTGCCACACTCGAATTCAGTGAGCTCTTTAGAACGACCTATCCTTTCACAAATGTTTGTAAAGGCAGACTGCATGGCTAGGTGTGTGATTTTACACACCTGTGGCAATGGGACAAAATGAAACGTGAAGCATGACCCGATACTTTAGCGTAGCATAAAGACAGGATGCAAAACAGCTCAGCTTGTACAGAGGAAAAAGAAATATCTACTTGTCCTGGTATAGCAAACCATTTCACTTTTTTGCACAGGTGAAACTAAAGAGATAAAATGTTTTCCATTAAACATAAGAGCAAACAAGAGAAAGAAGCTAAGGGGCTGCCTCCAGTTGTTATGCTAAGGTAAGCTAACGTACCCCCAAACCAAGCCTCGTATTAAAAATGAATGAGGGTGCAATTACTTCTTAGCCGGAAAGAAAATTGTTTGTGTCAGAAAATATTAAAGATCCATACAAAGAGAGAACAATATGACACTATGTACTGTAGGCCTTTGGTTAGCATCACACAGTGGAAGCTGGCACATGATGTTGGCCTGACACAGTTGACAGCAGCACATTTACACTAAAATAGTGTTGCTTATTATTTCTGGAACCTATTAAGAACTCATCATTTTAGTAACTTTGCTGACCTGATTTAAAAGTGGGCTTCGCTCTGAAACTAAAACATGGCTCTCAGGTACTTTGAAAAGGCCTTCAGTCAAACCTGATTGGATTTCATTATATTTTATTTTGCAGCTTTGAGCACGTGTATCTTATGGCACCAAAGATCAGTGATTGTCATGCTTATGGATTTTCTTCCCAGTAAAATCATTTCAAAGATTACATGGTTGGCAACACATGTGCCTTAATAATAATAATGGATTTACTTACTCAAGCTGCCACTGCTGCTGGAAGTGGCAGGCATTAGTGAGTTTCCAGTAAAAGCAGAAATTAGATTCTCTGTAATCTTAAAAAGATGTGAATAATGGGCAAAAAATGAACTGAATGAATATATAAAGAAGTGTATCTCATTTGTTAAAAAGTGATAATTCACAGTTTTCCAATGTCTGTGGTTACTGTAATGGCTTGCTAAAATCAGAGCAATCAGTCCTTTTCATTCACTTATTGGCTTTCATCATTTCACAGCCAGTTCCACCTCCCTCTGGTGCCCCACATACTAACAGCTGCCGCCTGTCTGCGCTCTGCTAATCAAAGGTGAAAAAGGTTTGGACAACCTTTGATCTGAGTCCTCTTATTTTGCTTTGCCCCGCATCACACCTGGAAATGCACTCGCATGACTCAAGATGTAGAAATCCACAATAAGCGGCATCCAGGCTCCACAGTCTGATAGGAGGAAAATGGAGAATGGGTTCCATCTTCGAACAGACTTCTACAGTACGTGGGTCGGTGGGGGGGCTTTTCATCCTTTCATCCAATCTTATGTGAATCCCACCTTTGTTATCAGCTTAGGCTCCAAATCAATGGGCTTACATAAAACAAACATGATGTTTGACTCACTCTTTTAATCATTTCATATTTTTATATTACATCTGCTGCAAGGGCTTAATGCTGCCTGACTGGGGAATTATTGCCGCCAGCCTTATGTCAACAGATTGAAACACCCATATTCATAATCATATTCAGTTTTTGTAGACATGCTGGGAAAAAAATGAAAGTTTGTGGAAATTTAACTTATCTACAGAACTATGAAAGCATCCGACTTCCTAAACATAGAAAAAGGCAGCGGTAGACCAACAACTCCTGTGTTCTGAAAGCTAAAATTGCTTGAAGGACGTCAAAGGAGTCTGGGAGCTTCAAAGATAGTGATGCCATGGCTGCTGAAATAAGAGCTATCTCCAAGTATTTTTACAAGCTTAAACTGATATAGAAATTTTTGGGTGGAGATTTTTTTCAGGTGCCTATTTTTTTGTTCATAAGGACTGATGAGTTCATGTCATGGTGAGCCATTCCTCATCTGTCCATCCATCTGCAGTTCACAAGAGTCACTACTTTTCCTACGGTGTTGGTCTGAATTTAAGCAAACTTACATACAATGGTCCCCTAATGGACCTTCACCCAAAGCGTGCTCATGGTCAAACTCAAGGTCATATTTGTTCTTTTATGGACACTTTTCCATTTTCACAAGAATTATTACTCCTTCTAAAGCTTTTGTCAGATTTTAGTTAAGCTAGAACGTAACGATCACCTGCGGGATCTTGACCCAAATGTTGCTTACCACCCATATCCTGTTTGATGGAGATGATCGTGATCTCATCGATCATGATCAACGAGGGAGTGGTCCTATTGCTTGACTCCCATGTTAGGAAGGCGTGGTTGGGGCCTTCCTGTCACCATCAGCAACATGCTTTTTATAAAGTATTCCGATTCTGATCACCATGCTCACTACTCACTGTGTAGTAGTAGGTACTCCTAAACACTTTCTTTTGGTGGTGAACAAGAGTTTTTTGTCCTGGATGTGCTTTCTTAACTTCTCAATGAATTTTAATTCTCATTAGTGCAATGCAGCCAGTCAATGACAAGAACATCCACTCTTTTTTCTCACTTTCTGTATTCACACATTAAAATAAGCTGCAAAGACTCATGAGCTGGATAAGCTACTATGCTTTGGTTGTGGTTTAGCTTCTAAAGTGGGGGCTTGCCTACTGCCATCTATTGTACATCATACACTGACTATGGATAAATGCCGTACTGTGCAAAAGTCTTAAATCACACAACATTTTGTATATTTTTCCTCCAGGTACCTAGACTTTCTTGTAATTCCTGCAATTCTTGAAAGTAGTCTTGTGCAATAGTTTTCAGGGCTTTCTATAGGTGTTTCAAAGTTTTTTCCTTGGGCATTGGCTGCTTTCTCACTCATTTTCAGTCTAGTACCTGTACCTGACCTTCCTTAAAAAGACTGAAGGAACTGGACAAGTGGAGGACAAGAGAAGAAGTGGATACAGACGGTGAATAATGCTCAGAGTCCAAGACATAAGCCGAAGACTTATTCCTAATGCTGAGGTTCTGGGGTGCTTTGAGGGTGCTAGGTCTGTGGGTTTCCTGAGACAGTGAACGGAGTCCAGGTTGAAAGATCGCCAGGCAGATCTGGTGTTTGAGAGGTCCGATAGGTTCCTTGATTCTGGAAACTCGAGTGGGTCAGGCAGTTTTACAGCAAAGACTCCAGGCTGGGTTCTGTGGGTTTCTATGAGAAGCAGCAGAGAAGGCGCATGAGAGGATTTCACTGGCATAACTAACAGGACTTACTCAGAGTAAGGCGGGGGACGGTGGTGTAACGGTTCAAGTGCTGGGCTCATGATTGAGAGATCGTGAGTTTGAATCCTGGTCAGACCCCAACTGTGCCAACTGTGAGTGTGCCTCTGTCCACCCAGCAGTAAAAAATGGGTACCAGTAAAATACTGGAAAGGTATGGACTAGCATCCCATCTGGGAAGAGTCTGACTCCTAAGTCCTCCGCCCTTATAGACTCGGGTGTAACTTGGCTGTGTAAGACCATTCTGCTGGAGAATGGTCAGAACTGCAGGGTTCTGCACCTCTGTTTAGGCGGATCAAGGTCAGGTAAATGGACCCTGAAGGTTTCTTTCAATTTGCTGCTTAAAGGACAGACAGCGTTATACAGAACTGGCAATCTCTGAACCTTTCAACCCTGAACACAGCAACTCTCAGACAGGGTAGGTGGATCACGGGTCTGACCTCAAGTGTCAGTCAGACCAAAGTGCGTCACTGGCTTCATAGCGTGTCAATCCCATCCAAGACATGACACTGTTAGGATGAAGATACAAGAAGAAAAACAGCCTTGGCAGAAGTCAGATCTGAGACATGAAGGCGTGTCCTTGGGAAGCTACAAGTGGGAGCAGCTGTTCTGATCTGTCTCACCAGCAGCGAAAGGATTTTCCATTTTGCCCGATCTTTAGGGTGGAACATCTGCTGGAAAGAGAGATGAAAGAGGAAAAGATCTGTAGCCTCATCTGCATTTCCAGTCTTTGTAAGCAGCAGGAGGTTTGTATGCTTATCTAAAATAAGGCAAATAATTGAAAGGTCCACTTGCTAGATTATTTTAGAGCTTTAATGCAACCCAAGTCATATCAGCTTATAAAATGAGTCAGTTTTGCTGCAGTGTTTCAGTGGAATTGCAACAATCAGCACTTGTGCTAGCAGGGTGAAGTAAAGTCGCACAGATTTTATGCGTGGCTTTACTTTGCTACAACTCTAAAGTATATCTTAAAAATATATGTTTAATTTTCCATAGATTTGCTATTGGTCATTACTTGTGTTGCACCATGACCTGTTATATAACCCTGCTCTGCTATTAATATGAACTGATCTGTAAAGGGCATTATTTGCTTGCCATCATCAAACTATAATCAAAAGTAAAAATATGTTTCCTAGTAAACTGTGTGAACTTTGCTGGGAGCAGCAATGCCAGCATTAGCTAATTTTCTAACTGACAGGAAACCAAATGCTGTGCCAGAGTGAACTTGGAGACCTTTGTAAGGTCAGCAGAGCTTTATTTGATACACCAGGGGTGAAAAAACAGTAAAGTGTTTTGAGTGGCAATTTACCAGTAGTGCACACAGTAACCTTCCACGAGCCAGATTTACTGAGCGCGGCAAATTAGTGTGATTCTGCAACCATAAAAATAACTTTAAGTACCATTTTTATGGTTTTATCTATCTAACACATTGTTGTGGAGGAATTTTGGCCCACTCTTCTTTGCAATTTTGCGTCGACTCGTTGATATTTGTGGATATTTGTTGAATCACAGCTCTCTTAAGGTCCTGCCAAATCATTTTAATCAGGTTGAGGTCTGGACTTTGACTGGGCCATTGCAACACCTTGAGTCTTTTTCAGCAATTCTGTTGCAGATTAGCTGCTGTGCTTGGGATCATTGTCTTCTTGGTTGACCCAATTAAATAAATAAATAGCAACAGTAGTAATATAATCCATTTTATTTTTGTATCCTGACACTGTCTTCTCGCAGGTTATTCGGCAAATCAGTGTTGCGCTCAGTTCAGTTGCATGGATTTCAACTTGGCATTTTATTTCAAACATTTGATGTAAAATCAAATCTCTTACCAGTTTGTTTTTTGCAGAGGTCTATGGAGTGCCAACTTGAAATGCCAATGTCTGAACTGATGCTGATGCTACTTAAATTGCTTGGTATGGTGACTGCAGCCATGTGGTTAAAAGACTAGAACAGCGTTGTATACATTTTTCCTCAGATCTGCATTGCTATTAATTTATCTTTAAGTGTCCCCGTACCGTAGTGGTTTATATATCCGCCTTATAAGTGAAAGGTCCCTGGTCCAATTCCAGGTGGGAACACAAAATCCCCTCTCACCATGGTCGGTTGCATCAGGAAGGGCATCTGGGATAAAACCTCTGCCAAATTACCAGTGTGGATTAATCTCCCATGGAGACCACTTGGCAAGAATACAAAGGAGCAGCCAAAGGTACCTTGTTTTTTTGTTATTATTATTAGTTGATCTTTAATGTACTTTGGAAAATTCTGGCCTTCATGGCTGAGTCTTTGCCTCAGGTTTCATTAACTAAGTAAAGAGTCCACCCTAAAACATAGACATATCATTTATTTTAGACACAACAGCAGACCATCCAGCTAGTTAGGTTGCTTTTGAAAATAACAGTATAATGTGTATCCACTTGAATGGGTGAAAAGTGTTGAATACATTGGCAAGCAGCATATTCCCTTATTGATTTTACTAAAGACAATTCATTAAGTATAATTGCCTTGCAGTTAACGTATTAATAAAACAATGTATGTACAACAGTCTGATTGGGGGCTGAGCCCTCTAAAGGTCTGATTCTAGAATTGCACCTGGACTAGGTACTTGCTTTTATATACATGTGCCAATGGGACTGAACAACACACCTAAATGATTAACAGGTGAGGTGTCCCAATACTTTGTCCACATAGCGTACCTACTGGATCCACCTCTATTAGCATGTTTCTAGATCGCTACTTTACAAGAAGCATAGTGCCAGTTTCTAGCATCACTTGCCAGTATAAACTTTATGTTGCCGTTTTCGGGTTGCACATGAACTGTGATGAAGCTAAAGTGGAACTGTGTGGCCATAATGGCCACCGTTACATTTGGAGGAAAAAGGGGGAAGCTTGTAAACCTGGGAATACCATCCCAACTGTGAAGTATGGGGGTGGCAGCATCATGTTGTGTTCTGTTTTGCTGCAGGAAGAACTGGTGCACTTCATAAAATAGATGGCATCAAGAAGAAAGAACATTATGTGAAGTTTGAGGGCTAAGGTACATAAAGTCCATTGGGCTTTTACACCTTATCCCCGGTTCTGTAGTGTCTGTGGTGACTTAGGAGTTAAGCTCCTCCTGGATGGGACACTAATCCATCACAGGTTACCTTCCCAGCATTTTACTGGTGCCCATATTTGGACAGAGGCACACTTGCAAGGGGTCTTTTCACAGTGGGGGTCTGACTGGGATTCAAACTCACGACCTCTCGATCATGAGACCGGCACTTTAACCATTACACCTCCGCCCTCGCTTAAAAGAAGGGTAAAATTAACCTGTCTCAGGACGGTCTTAACCCAGCTCATGTTCCCTATTAGTGGATGAACAATCCAACACTTGGTGACAGGAAGAACCGACATCGAAGGATCAAAAAAATGACGTCGCTGCCTTAAGAAGTATATTTTCTATCACATGAGTTACTATTTTAGAAGCAATAGTTGAAACTATGGCGGCCCATTTCAACTCCTGTTTAAAGGGCTGATTTATACTTCAGTATTGTATAAACACACTATGCTCTTCCATGAGACTGATGTAAAAATCCAATACTGTGACCTAATGATCCTAAGCATGCCGCTATAATAGTCACAAAGTGGCTGAAGGACAACAAAGTCAATGTTTTGGAGTGGCCAACACAAAGCCCTGATCTCAATCCCACAGAAAATTTGTGGCAGAATTGAAAAGGCGTGTGTGAGCAAGGCAGCCTACAAACCTGACTCAGCTACACCAGTTCTGTAGGAGGAATGGACCAGAATTCCAGCAAACTATTGTGAGAAGCTTGTGGAAGGATACCCAGAACACTTGATCCAAGTCATACAGTTTAAAGGCAATGATACCAAATACTAAGGAAATGTATGTAAACTTCTGACTTCAAAGAAAGTAATAAAAATCTCTCTAAAATATTCTCTCTCTCATTATTGCAGCATTTAAGAAAATAGAAATAATTTTGGCAAACCTAACTTCTGGTTGCAACTGTATCTGCCTTCCTTCTCTCCATCATATCAGCCAGTTCTCTCCCTTCACCAGTCACGGTCCCTACATTTAAAGTATCTACCCTCGCCTCCACCCTCCTACCTTTCCTTCCCTCTCTCTGCCTCCTAACATGCCTTCCACCTCTCCTCCTCCTTTGCCTTCAGCCAACAGTAGCATAGTTTCCGCCGGCACCCTGTGGCTAACGGCACCGGAGGCAGTTGCTGTCAACCCAGGCCCCAACTGATCCAGCATGGAAGTTGCATTATAAATCAACACATTAAGTTTGGCAAAGATTTTACGCCAGATGCCCTTCGTGACGCAACCTCCCCATTTACTCAGGCATGGGACCGGCACTAGGAGTACACTGGCTTGTGGGCCCCCCCTCCATGGCTGGGTTACGTGTGACATCTTTATATGTCGCTGGGAAAAGGGAAACTAGGTGCAACAGTTTGCTGAAACGTGCAAACAAATGGAAAGTACAAAAAGCAAACACGGTTTGCACAGTTTTGAAGAACTTGAAAGTCAATATTTGGCGTGAACACCTTTATTCTTCAACACAGCCTGAACTCTCTCAGACAAATTTTCTTGGCATTTCTTTAAGTTGTCTTCAAAAATAGTTGTCCATTTCAAAGCTCTTCTTTGGTTCTTGGTTGCCTTTTGTTCAGATCTCTATCAAGATCATCCCAAATTTAAAATTTGGACTCACCACTGATTTTCAGTGCAGTTCTTGTGTAATCTGGCAAACCTCGGCCTCCTCTGCCTGGTTCCGTTCCTTAAGAATGGTTTCTTCCATTGAGCACATTTCTGATGAGGTTTCAGCAAATAGTAGATGTATCAACTGAAGGGTCAGACATATCTCTGAGGTCCTGTATCAGGTCTTTGCTGGATTTTTCCTTCTTCTTAAGGACATGCTCTAGGCCTGCCATTTCTTCTTATGTCTTCCACTTGTCCAGTTTCCTCAGTTTTTTGAAGGACACGTTGCAACCTGTGTAGATATATGCCCAGTTTTCAGTTTCAGCAAAAACTAATTTTTTTTGCCTGTCAAACAGTGTTATCTCTGATGTAGATTCAACTAAAGAAATGGGGAAAAAATTATGTGTTTTCACAACAGGCTGCTAGTCACAAAGGCTCTAATGACAAAATTTTTATGGTTTCTTTGCTACGATGGCTCATCCCTTGTGTTGAATGCTTTTTTTATGCTTGAATGAGTGAGTGCTAAATGGCTTAAGAAAAAAAAAACATTCCTCTGAAAATGGTCAGGCAGAAGAACTAGACTGAAAAAGCAGCCGATGTCCAAAGCAAAACTTTGAAAAACCTGCAGAAAGGCCGAAGAAGTATTGCTCAAGACCACTTCAAAATGGCAAGAAAGCCTGGCTCCCCAGAACCAACTATAAAGACATGAGGGGTGGCTCGTGACTTTTGCACAGTACTGTACTTTTGGATTATACTTGATCTTGCACTCCATCTACAATCCGAATTCCAGAAAAGTTGGGATTTTCTTTAAATTTGAACAAAATGAAAACTAAAAGATTCAAATCACATGAGCCGATAGTTTATTCAGAACATAAGTGACATAACAAATGTTTAAACTGAGAAATATTACAATTTTATGCACAAAATTAGCTCATTTCAAATGAGTTTCCAGCTGCTGAAGAGTTCGTGGTCATCTTTGACATATTTTTCATTTAAAGGTGCACCAAATGTTCTCTATAGGTGAAAGGTCTGGACTGCAGGCAAGCCAATTCAGCACCCGGACTCTTCTCTGACAAAGCCATGCTGTTGTAATAGCTGCAGTATGTGGTTTTGCATTGTCCTGCTGAAAAACA
>VUQH01090891.1:16033-33485 GCA_015106775.1 Etroplus canarensis
AAAATCAAAGTGTCCGTAAAACTACAAATATGACTGAGCACAATTTGCGTGACGACCCATTAGGTGATCATTGTGTGCCGGTTCCATAACAGCCTGACCAATAGTCTAGGAGTGATTCTTGTGAATTGTGGACAGGCGGAGGGATACCACGCCATGGCTGGATGAGCTAAGGAGGAACAACAAGCTCAAAACGCCTGACCACGACTTGTCAAAAATTATTCATGTATACTTAAACTGATTTACTTTTGGGACAAAGCAACATAATACATTTCCTTTACTCTCAGTCTGTTTTCTACAGTCCAAATTTCACCCAAATTACAGTTTGGTCCCACCAAACCATAATTTGGAGGAAATAAAAGGTGGCCTACAGCAATAATGTGCTACATAAACTAGAAGGGAAACTAAATATTGCCTGGCAGAGACAAACTTTCTAAGTAACATGATCTTTGGGCTTAATCTGGCACGTCTGAAGCTGCAGCATCCAACCACAGTTCGTCAACAGCTCTCAACGGCCTCATCAACACATCGGCAGCAGTCAGAGAGGTTTCCTGCCACATGTTATGAGCATAACACTGGGATGCATATTTTGCATATCTCCAGTCCAAGATGGGGTGGGGAGAGCCAGGACTTTCCGAACCAGATGACAGAGGAAAAGCAAGGAGGTTCTGCCATGTGACAAATTTGTAATATGATACATGTGTTGTTTTGGGTTTTGGGATGGCTAACACTTCGTTGCTGGGAGGGGTAGGGGAAGAAAGAAAAAATTCCACCCACTCCCCCTTAAAAATGCACAGGGAAACTCCTAAGGGTCCGAGCAGTGGAACGTCAGAAATGCATAACAAAAACAAGATGGCATGCTGTAACACAGGTGGGCTCGCCCCAGTTGTTGAGTGGGAGACAGATGTCTGTACATTGAGTTATTCAGATTAAATGAAGCATTGCAATGTGTGGCAACTTCTTCCCCACTTTGGCACACAGGCTCTGAATGACTTAAAGAGGGCGCTACAGTAGGGACTTGAAATAAAGTTCAGCCCCCACAGCAGGGAAGTGAAACTTTGCTTGTACATGCTGTCCTGCCTAAAGCCCAGATTGTGGACAGCATTGGTTAAAATGGTGCAACCATTTTAATTTTCACACTAAACACTGGTTTGTTTGTGATCTCATTGTGCACCTTAACCAGCGACAGACTGAAAAGATGATAAGCTTACCTGGATGCCAGCCTGGACAGCCATTACTACGATCCCAGGTGATTCACTTCTTCATTCTGTGGAAACATGAGACAAACAGGAGTCAAATCAAAATGTAACAATATCCAAAGCTATACCCAAAAAATTTCAAAGTGTGCAAAATGTAACACCAAACTCAAATGTTAACAATCTGTGTTTATAAAGGCACTGGTTGTAAAATTAAAATGCTTCACAGATGTCTCGAATTAATTAATGCCATCAACAGGTTATGGAAAGGCAACCGCTATGATGTTAGGTCCGAAAGATCTTTGTGTTTTGTTTCTGAAACTGAAAATAAAAACGCAGAAAAGTCTAACTCGACCTTTTCTATAGCACACTAGATGGTGTAGCGAGTCAGCATAGCATCAAGTTGGCACGAGTCGAAGAACAAAAGTCAGAGAAACAGATGTGAAAGCTACAGGTGTTCTACTGAATCGGACAGTAAACACTGCCTGAAGCACCTGGAAATGGGTTCTTATCAGCATGAGAGCCAACTCAAAGACAGAAATCACGCTTGGCTGCGTGGTGGGAAAATGCACTGCTGTTCACTTCATATGACACTAAAGGCTCGTTTATGTTGCTGTGTTGGGAGTACGTTAGCAGCACGGAGGGAGCTACAGACAGGTCGTCTACATGTTGTAGCAGTTTACTGTCACCAGGAAGCAGTGTCAAAAATAACCGCTCTGTGGGCTACTCTTGTTTGTCGTTGGTCTTTCAGCCAGCTGCGGCGAAGATCAGAGTTACAACAAAAAGGTGAAGTGAAACAAGAGTGTTTAAAACAATGTAAAGTGGAAGCTGCCGTCTCTGTGCTTTTCACGCTGATTTTTAAAAAATCTTTGATGTTTTTTCAGGCTTCTCCCTCTAATTGGAAACTCCGCCATTGCTCCCTGTCTGTCCCAGACTACTTTTCAACCAAACAGCATACAATCTACCCATTGCATCATCTGCGTTGAGCTATGGACAATTGGCTTTTAGGAGGAGAGCACAGCTGCGCTTATGCGCTGGTATTTGCCTACCCCGAGCCAACGTAGAGGGGAATACAACCAGCGCTGCTTGGCAAGCGCTGGCTTGCCACAGGCAAATACCAAACGGACACGTGCGCTGTAATCCCGCATCAGTCAGACAACACCAAAGGCCTCAGCAATGTCTATCTGGAATCTGAGTCAACTCCTAAATGGATGCCAACATTTTACATAGACTTACAATGGACACATTATTTAACACATAAATGCAAGTGGTCACAACAAACTACTGTGTAGTTGGCAAAAATCAACAGTTGCACTGGAAGTGGTCGAGTGAGGACAGAACCTTGAAGGGGTCAAATTCAAATTACACTTGGTTTTTGCTCTTTATGGGTGGAGTCACATCCATTTTTGATCATCTCAAAAGCACATACCACATCAACGCGCTACAGCCTACACTTTGATAGATATCTAGGTGTGAGTAGGCGTTGTAAGCGGAGCTCATGTCGTATTTGGTGCGCTGCAGCAAACGCCTACACCCCAAACCTAGAATTTACTGTTAATAAGCAAATAAGAAGAAGCCTCAAAGAATATATTCACATCTGAGTTTTCACAAAACACCAGGAACTGACATTTTTGGATGTTTCTAGCAATTTTAACAGTTTTTCCTTGTGTGCTAGAGTGAAAGTGAAATTTACACATGTTTGCCAAAACCTATTTTAGCTATAGCATGTAAAGGTGAAGGTAAGAGGTAAAATTCTGTGTCAATGCACAGAGGCATCTATATATTGAAAATAAATGCACGTTCACTAATACAGTGCATGCACATGCAGAACAAATTGCTAACTGTTAAAAACTTCAGCGCGCTTAACAAATCTCTTCATGTAATCAGCGAAGGTTGTGGTCAAAACCCACAAATTCTAGTGAGAAATATCGCTGCACAAATACAGCGATTCACTGTGTGGACAGAGATTAATCAGATTAGGAGGACTGTCGTAGGGGCCAGTGCGTCTGGCACTAAGCTTGGCCTGCAGGCATGCACTGATCCCACAGTTGAAAATGCATAAGTAGGTTTTGTCTGCAACCTGCCAGCTCTGTAATCAAAGTGGAGACTAGAAATCTTCCGCATGACTGTGCCCTCTTATTGACTTCATTTTAAGCGACCAAAAAAAAGAGATGATACAAGATATGCTTGCATAATAGCTTTGTTTCATGCAAGACGGATTCAGGCTTTTTCTTGGCAAAGAACTCTTCAGAAAGGTGGGCTGCAAAAATTTAGAATTTTACTATGGTATTGAAAAAATAGTGCTATGTATATAACAAAGAACAGACAGTATGGAGCAATGCCATGAATCACTGCAAATACCATTTTGATGTTTTTGTGAAACAACTGACTATATGTGCATCCAGTGTCAGTTATACAACACACATGATTAAAGCCTTTCAATCCATTCCATGAACTATGCAGGTTTTACTGAAGGCTAAAAGCAAAGCATAGCTGGTGTCCAGTGAGTGTAAACGGCATGAATATCCTGTCAACTAACAGAGCAAAGCGGAGAATAAACATCAGACTTCCAGCTGTGTTTGCTGCTTGCTGTATATATGTACCTGTCTAGTGATTGTTGGCTGAAGCCCAGAGGATCCCACTCTTAACAATGCGACTGAGCTGAGCGTATCATGTGCTGAACTGAGGGGTCTTAATTGGCGGGCTCCCATGCTGCTCATCAGTTGGGCGTTGGAGGCTGAAACTCCTGGATGTCTCAGAAGTGGCTATGCCTGATGATTGATTATAATTATGGCCTTCCCTGCAAATCCTGGCTTTCCTGGGTGGGCGAGCTAACGTGCCTGGTGGAGGCTTAGATGATGGGGCAAAGCAGAGTAATATGATGTGAACACACACAAACTGGATGTGCACACGTACGGAAACAACACTGAACACCCTGAGTCACTGGCATACACACATACGCATTTCTTTTCCCAGTCCTGTCCTTGAATGGTGGACATGGGAGCTTGACAAAACCAGTCAATTAAGGAGAAGCACTGGCTTCCTCTGGAGGAAAAAGAGAGAAGGAAATTGGAGAGGAGCTGGGAGACAAGAGGAGGAGAGTGGAATAAGCTTAATGTAGGGTGGATGTTGGTTGAAATGAAACTAAGGAACCAAAAAAAAAGGGTTTATAACTATTATAGCAATTGAAGCTTTTATGACTTCCCATACAAAATCCATATCCACTGATATGGAGTTATAGCCATTACAACATTCACTCCTTTGGGAAGCCTTTCTTCAAGATTTTGGAGTGTGTCCATCGGAATTTTTATAAAGGTGTTGGGATGGGGCTGGGGTCAGGACTCTGTGCTGGCCAGACAAGTTCTTCCACACCAAACTCATCCAACCATACCTTTATGGACCTTGCTTTATACACTAGGGCACAGTCATGCTGGAACAGAAAAGGGCCTTCCCCAAACTGTCCCTAGAAAGTTGGAAGCATAGACTTGTCCAAAATGTCTTTGTAAAGCCCCTGTCACACCTTGACGATTTAACCAGCATATGCCGACATAGGAAAAAACCTGCAAATACGCCAGCATACGTGAATTAAGTTAGGTAAGTTTGTATAAGTTAAGAGCACGCCAAAGTACGTATACTTCATAGTACGGTGAGGTCACTGGAAAATTTTGAACATGCACAAAATCTCTGATGTTTGCCAGCGTATGGCTCATACATCACGCATACGCAGACAATATGTCGCAGGTACGTCATGCATACGGAGACTCACGTTACTCATATGTCGAAATACGTGGAGATAATGTCTAGTGTATCCAAAACATACTAATAACCTACGAGTAACATGTTTTTAACATATGTGTAACATATATTAAAATTACGTCCAACGGAGATTGACGTTTGTAGACGTATTTGATGTGATTCAGTCATACTGACCGTGTTTCTAACACACAGTTACCGTATAATTGCATATGTGGTGGGTTTAAGGGAAGTGGTATAAATGGGCTTCAAGTTGTGAATGCCAGCAATATGCTAGCACTCGCTTGTATTACGTTCTATATATGTTAGCAATACGTTGTGTGTATGTCCATTTAACAACACTTTTAGAGGAATTTGGATGCATTGGCATAAGCTTGTTAAATCATCATGATGTGACAGGGCCCTTAGCTGAAGTATTAAGAATTTCCTTCAGTGGACCTACGGAGCCCAGGCCAAACACCAGAAAAACACCTCACACAATTATCCCTCTTCCACCAAATTTTACAGTTGGCACAAAGCAGTCAGGAAAATAACACCACTATCTGACTTTTAGCATTGTGCTTGGTAACGTAAGGTTTGCATGCAGCTGCTCGGCCATGAAAACCCAGACCATGAAACTCAAAGCCCGCAGGTTTGTGCAGATGTTAATGGTTTGGAATTCTGCAGTTATTGAGTCAGCAGAGCAATGGCAACTTTTACATTAGCAACCCTGCTCTGGAATATCAGGTAGTCATAGCTGTGGTTCCTATACATTCCCATTTTGCAAGTATACCACTTACAGTTGATTGCAGAATATCTGGGAGGGATGAAATTCTGTGAATTGACTAGTCACAACAGTAAAATCCTATACAGTACCTCTCTGAAATCTGTGATCTCTTTAGAACAACCCATTCTTTCACAAATGTTTGTAGGAGCAGACTGTATGGCTAGGTGGTTGATTTTATGCACTTGTGGCAATGAGACTGAATGAAACACCTGGATTCAATGATTATGAGGTATGGCCCATCCATATAGTGGATGGTAGTATGTAAATTAGAGATATCTGTTTGCTTAAAATTATGAGCCAATCATTTCTCTCTCTACACATTAAGATAAAATACATAAAGTAAAGTTATTGCACATGGGAATATTGTCTGCTGCGTATATGTGGGTGATATAAAGAAGGAGAAAACAAACAAGGACTCAATATATGGAAGAGAGAGGAACAAAAAATAAAACAAGCAAGAGGAACACTGGAGTTGTTTGCCAGGTGAGGTCTGAGAAAGCATTAGACACAAGTGTGAAAAAGAGCACAAATGGCGGCTTCCACAAGTGGAAAATGCATAGCCTGGAGCACACTGACATTTCCACCCACTCGGTGATCAATCTCTTTCTTTTCTCCCTCTCCGTCCCTCTCTATGTCTCTCCTCTCGCTGCATCTCGTCTCTCTCTCTCTTTGCCAAATCATATGAGGCTGATTTCCTTTCAAGTGCCAGCTTGTGTGTCATAGACAAAACTGACGTCCTGTCTTTTTGTTTTCTGTAACGAGATAGAACAAAGGTTAAGTGTATACATTATGTCTTCAAAAAGCCTTGAATTTAGTGGATGCAGGGTATGTGTTTCTCTAACTAAATCAAAATATCTTACAGACTTTGGCAGCAAGAGAACGAACTATTCAGCTGGATACATCTTTCTTACTTGCCTCTCCCTATGGCTGATGTCACCTTTTTGTAATGTTAATCCCCAAATTCATACTATAGATAAGAATAGATGACACACTCGCATGTATGCTCTTAAAAGTCACAGAAAGGTTTCGAGCAGTCATGCATACTGATATTAAAAGCACAGTGTGCAAACTTGAACAAACATCAAGTTGGAAAATACAATAGGCCTAGTTGAATGCACACTTCTTATTCAACTGTACCATCAGAAGCAGCAGGCATGCGCTCAGAAACATGTCCCTTAGGTTCAGCCTCTTTTGTCTCGGCTGTGATAGTGTGTCTAGTTTCTTGTATCCTGTGATCTCTCCCTCTGTTTCTCCTCACAGCATACAAACACAACATTTATCACTCTCTCACTGCACTCCATATGCTGGATTAACCAGCCCCGAATCAGAGATAAGGCAGGCAGGATGGGAGCTACAGATCTTGCACCATGTCAAACTGCTTTCGACTCACAGAATCAATAGACTTTCCCACGACAGAAGAGTCTGCTCAAAATATTTTCTTTTTCCTACCAGTCTGGAAGAGAACAGCCAAGTTCTTCAATTGTGGCATGCAATTATGCTAACCAGAAAAAAAAGAACTGCTTTCAAATTGAAGGCATCACCAGGGCTCACAAAAACTTCATTGCAATTTTTTTTTTTTAAATTACATTTGACATCACCGATCCCATCACTTAGTTTCTTTGCAAAACTGCTCAGCCCAATACAACTGTGTTGTCACAAAGATTGGCATGTTCTTAATAAAACAGAAAACTGGCTTATATTACTAACTGTATTGGCTGCAGGTGAAGCACTTCCAAGTAGCAACCTCAAGAGCTGAAACCTAACCAGCGCAAAAATGTTCTAGTGGCCACTTGAGACTGCTTTCAAAGTGAGTGAAGGTCATGTTAAAATGGCCACCTTTACAGTAGAAATGAACATGTTTATAGCCTGGTGTTGTTGGTCTCTATAATGAACTGAACCCTTCAAAAATGAATAATAATTATCTTTTTTAAATGCACTTACTTGTTTAAATAGTATTAAACCATTAATATGCTTGATTAAGGGCACAGGCACTTTAAATGAGATCTACAGTAAGCATTACCTCAGCGGTCAGTGAACTGGACCTTTAGGTCATTTGAAGCGTTTTGAGGTACAGTTGGATTATTTTGGGGGGATTTTTTTCTTATACTTTCCCTAATTAGCCTATACAGTGTATGGATGAAAAAAATCCTAATCGAGCTTAGCAGCTTTAGCTGATAACTCAGCACTCAAGCCTCTCATCCAAATATGCTTCTATTTCTAGGCCCCAGAAAACCAAGCTGAAACCTAAGGTTTCAAAGTCCTAATACACAAACAACTTGTATGAAGTCACAGTGAATACACCCATCATTTATACACATGTTAAACATTTCTCAAAATAGTGCACAACAAGTCTTTGGAAAAATTGCCGAGAAGCTTTTGGCACTTATGTGCAGTCATGTGAAAGAGAAAGTTTTTACAGAAGTCCATTCTTTCCTGTGAAAAAGTAAACTCTTACTGCTTCCATAGTAACAACCAGGTGCTGGTAAACAAAATAAAAACAAAACTGATCATTGGCCAGTGTGAACACCACTTAACAAGCAGAAATTTTGGCAGTTTGTCATTCAGGTGTGTATTAATACAATGCCACAATCTTCCAGGAGTGGTCGCCCCAGCAAATTCTCCCGAAGTTCAGACCGTGCAATGCTTAGAGAAATGGCAAAAAAACCCAAGAGCTACTTCTCAGACTCTACAGGCCTCAGGTAGCATGGTAAATATTAAAGTTCATGACAGAACAATTAGGAAAAGACTGAATACAGAAAATAAGTACTTACAGTTATTTCCGTTACGCAAGCTACAGAATCACAGGGTGTACTAACTGTTTCTCAAAACTGCACTGAGTTCTGTGAAAACTCTCTTTTTCACATAACTGTGTGCGTGTATTTGTACACGCGTTTGCAGATTAGTGCTGAGTTGCAAACATAAACCCGCTATAATGCAATATTATACAGGTAATGTAATCACATTCTTAGAGCTAAGATAGTTGCTTCTGTAGTAAACTCAAAACCATAATACAAGTGATGACCAGGGACAGAGAACAACTACATTTATATTAATCTAAATGCCCTGAAAAAAGCACCAAAAAGTAAACATAAACTTTGGCTGCAATAAAACCATCACCTGTATGTGCTATTTTCAGCTATTTACATCCAACAAAACAGTCTGTGTGGAAATTAACTTTCTAATAAATGCATGATTTCTGTAGTTATTATCAAGGTTTTAGATGGCGTCACTGAACTGGGATTTATTTCAACCTCTCTTTTTACCTTGCAGCTGAAACTGATCGTATTAATAGTCCTTCAGGTGATAAATGGTGATGAAAAATATTTTGAGCAACTCTGTTCCAGGGCAAAAGATGATGTAAATGCACCACAGTCAATCAAAAATGACATTAATGAAAGCATCCCACTGACAATGATAATTGGAAAGTTCATTACCATAATAAAAATGTGAATATTCTCTGGGATGACAATTTATTAGCATCAGCACTAGTCCCACTCCTACTCATGCATATGATCATTATTTTCTTGCCCACTGCTACAGTCATCATCATCACTATTGCAAGTTGGATCCTGTGTCCTTTTCTGTTTCACATACGCAGTGTTAAAGTCTCAGGAAGTACCACAGTTTCAATATACAAAAAAAACAAAACAAAAAACAGTGGGAGGGATCATGGGTTGGTCTACAATACACCCTCAGGATAAAAAGAGAAATAGCACCTTTATTCTCAAGCTCTATTTAATGGTTTTCTTCATTGCCTTGACATGAAAAAAGAATAATAAAAAATGTTTTTAACCAGAAGGACCTTTCTATGTATTATGATAAATGCATGACAGAAGCTATCTTGGAAACTCCTGGAACTTCTGGGTTGCAGCTTCAATACAGTTTGACACATTTCTAGGGAGCCTGCATTTAATGGTCTCCTCATATCAAATCTTTTAGAACGTGTCTAAGAAATGACACAGATGTGCAGCAGCGGGCCATAACTGCAACTGGGCCGGACAATAAAATAACAGAGATAATTATTGCAAAATAACTTTCCCTTGATAGAAACAGAAGGCAGTATGTCAGGAGTGGGAGTGAGATAAAAGCGACATCGTTACCTAACAAGACATGGCAACGATATCGCTCGAGCCCGATGCTCAAAAGACGAGGACGGTGTAGAAAAAAGAGGGGTCTGAGGATTTTGATAGCGTGGCGATAGTTTGACTATTTAAACTCCGAGGAGAAGCAGACTAGCATGCATTGCAAACTGTGTTGAAAGCATGTTCCCACAAAGATTTTAAGCCTCTGAAATAGTAGCATTCTTGTGTGCCATCCCTAGAGCACCCACAATGCCGGAGCTACAAAGTCCTAGACGCAAGCAAGTGCTGCTGCTCCCCCTGAAACAAACCAGTGTGATACCTGCGCTACAACCACAACGACAGTGTCCAATTTCTCCACCACTGTTCTTTAACACATAAATGACACAGTGATATCACAAATGCATGACATGATGCGAGTAAGCAAGGTGAAAAATATCAGATTTAAGCACCTAATTAAAATAGTTTACCATCTCTATAATTTCTCTCAGAGGCACTCCCCCAGCTTCACACAGAGTGTACAGAGACAGTTAAAAGGAGCTACAAAATATGTCATACCTACCACATCTGATTTCTGATCAAGTCACACACCTGACCTATATGTAAGCCTCACTGCACACTTCATTTACCAAGGCTGGAATCTGAAAAACAAACGTCTTCAACTTGTCTTCAACAATGTCTTCTAGACTTTCCTGAAGACTATTACAGGCAAAGTCATGATAAAAGAAGCACTTCCATCCTGGAGACTGAATTTGTACTTGGGATATATACAGAATGTTTTTTGTCTATTTCTTTGTGGGCTTGTATAGGTTCACATGATTTTAAATTGTTGGGAAATAAAGGAAAGGATACAGTATAGAGGTAAATTATTTGTTAAAAAGTTGTTTTAATATCTATTTGGAACTGATTAGCGGCAGGAATCACAAAAAACTCCACGATACAATACACTAAAATCATGATATTTAACTTACAATACGATATTGAAATTTTTAACATTTTGCAATATGCTGAGTACTGCAATACTACCTGTAATACCATCTTTTCTCAACTGCAAATTATATCCTCAAAGATAAACTTTTTGAGTATCTGTTTTATCTAATAAGATAAAGTTATCAGTCTGTTTGTCTCACTTCAGTCATTTTTTGCTGTGAAATGGGACAGACTGACCAACCCTGTCATTAATGACATAAAACAACCTGTGTTACAGTCTTGTCCAACCTAAAGGAACACAAATGTGTGTAATACTGTGTGTATGTATTTTGAACAGTGCAGCTTGTACAACAAAAATTCTGCAGCCCCTTCAGCGTCTGAAGAATTTAAAAATGCACATAGATTACAGAGGTGGAAAAAACTGATTTTATTATTCTAGTACTAAAAGATTCAATTTGTACTTCCAATTTATGAATAACTCTCAGCCCAGTTTATCCCAAGGAACACACTCTTCAGTAAGTGATATTTGAATTGTGGCAGAAAGGTAAAGCCACATGTGGAAAGTAATTTAAAGTAAGAAGCAAATTACTAAAATCAATGTTAAATTATTTTTTAAAAAGGTGTTCTATATTTGATCATCCAAAAGCAAAAAAGTTTCATGAAAAGAGCATGACAGATGTTAGGGTTTGAAGACCACTTCCTTTTAAGGACAGCAAAATAAACAGAACAGGAGCACCAGAGACAAGACGAATTATGAATCGAGTAAGAAAGGAAGTGAAATGTGCATCAAGCAGAGAGCACAGCGGGGTACTGCAGAGTACTGCTGGGACATTTTGGAAATGCTGACTGTCAAGAGAGCAACACTAAGAATGTTGTCCAAACATGGCAGTTGTTGGAGTAATAGAATGTCACAAAAGAATTGCAAAGTCAAATTCAGGCAGAGCTGCAAAAGAGTAGTGTTAGTGTTTGTTAATATTCACATTATTCAAAAAAGTATCTCCGTCTTACATAGTTAAGGCCACAAGGTTTAGGACAATTAAACTTTTTTATATTTTTCCCTCTGTACACCACCATGGTGGACTTTAAATCAGTCAAAATGTGATCAAAGTGCAGATTTTTAGCTTTATTTCAACAAAATAATTACATTTAGTAATTACAGCAATTTTTATTCATAGTCTCAGGTTAGAGAGGCTGAAAACTAATGGGACAAGCGACTTACAAGCAGTTTCATAGTCGGCTGCTTGAGCATTGCTGACATTTGTTTGCCTTATTTGCCAAGTTTATTCAAATTTAATGGTGAGCACAAAATATATACCTCCACTGTAAGGTTAATTCACCAAGGCTTGCACTCTTCTGCCTCACAGCAGCCATCCTGTATTGCTACCTGCATGCCACCTCGGGTAGCATCAATAATAAGTTTGTGTTCTGCATGGCTTCACCTTTAAATAAATGTTATATTGGCAAAATAGCATGATTTGCATGGTGTATGGTTTTATTATGCAAGGCTATGCCAGACACTCTTAGGGGTACTTTCCATTCACTATGTGCAGTCAGTGAAATGCTTGCCTTTCCCATTTTGTCACTTTAGCAGAAGTCTTTATTAAATCTGTTCCTCAGTCTAACTCGGGAAACAACCGAGAAGGAATCAGTGTCTATAGACTGACTCTGTAGCTTTAGTTGTCCATAAAAAATAACTGAAGCATGTTGTGACAGAAAGTTGTTCCTTGGTTTGTGTGTGTGTGTGTGTGTGTGTCTTTACTTGGGTGAATATGTCCAAACTGTTGACTAGTACTGGATATTTCTTATTATTATAACTGCAACATGTAATAAGATATTTATTTTATAACAAACCTTAATGATTCCCTAATCCCAAGAGAAATGTTTTGTCTAACTGTGGGATTGCCACATCAAAAAAGTATACAATAAACATTTATTTAGGTTGTTTTTGAAAGACACACTCTTTCATCTTGCCAACAGGAAACATTTCTGTGTGTTGTTGCAGAGACTGTGATTAAGTAAAAAATGTTATGTTTACTTCACAGGACTTGAAGGTTAGGTTAAAATTCTCACGAAAACCTATGTGTAATCAGCCATCGTGTAATTGCATGTTTAGTCACCCAATCTTACCAGATATTTGTTTTTTTTTTTTTTGAGGGGGGAAGATGCCTGCAGTGATATTTTATTATTTGTATCTATTATGAATCCATCTTATGTCTCACCTCCAAATATAAAAGTTGGATATTAAGTAGTTACAGTTTTAAAGTTTAATCATGAGAAACCACTAGGTGTTGTCTGTAGCCTCTGGGGTTTTTTTGTAAGAGATATTAAGAGCAATTCTGAGGATCTAGAAGAACCTCAAATTGGTTGTGATTTAAAGCTGGCAGGGTGTTAGTAATAAATCATACAACAGTTACTGAATCAGCTCTGCACTAAAAAATCCTAATTCAAAATGCAACATGAAGATGCATTATTTAAAAAAAAGGAGAAAAGAAAGTCTTTTTTTTTTTTTAAGCGAGCAATATTGAGTTGAAGATACATCTCACACCTCTAAAAACACCAGCAGAAGCCAGATCTTCAGGCATTTGGATTTTAAAAAGAAGGTGAGTTGGGTGACAATTTTTCCATGTTGGTAAACTGCAAGCCAAACAATCAAAGGTAAGGTATGTTCGGACTGTACATCCCGTTTGATGAAGGTGGAATAAATCTTCCACAGTTTGTTGGATAGTGATTCTTAATCCTTACTACAGCTTAATTCACACATTCATAAATACTCAAAAATGGGAGCATATCCAAACAAACTGTAAGTCCATGTAAAAAATGTAAATGACAACAATAACACAGGCTGTTGCTGGCTGATTCAGAAACCCAGTTTGTTTTATGCATGTGCAAAAAGAGCCTCTTACTGTTCCTTCCTTTCACAATAAAAGTCCTTGCTGTATACACTCCATGACTGCTCTATATAAAATGGTTTACAGAAGGTGTGACAGATTCTATGATTAAAATATTATTTTACCAGTTATGAAAAAATAGGTACTTTTTTCTAATTTTTTTCTTGTTTTGTTAAGAATGTCTAATATACAGCACTAATTATATTGAAAATTGGTAAAGAATGTCTGTGAAGCTAAGTTCATGATCTATGAACAAACATTAAACTTACTAAAATATAATTTAAGAAAATAAGAGTTTAAAAAAGAACAAAATCTGTGTAATTAGTCATTAAATTGTGAAAAAAGAATGTTAAATTATTATTTTAATGTTACTGCAAACATCACACTAAACATATCTTAATCAGTGTATGTGTCTATAGATGCACCAATTAACAACATAAAGGGTGACTTTTCCTTTATAATTATTTGCATTCAAGAAAATAACATGCGCATACACACACACACACACACACACACACACACATACACACAAGCGATAAAAGTGTTCAGCAAAAGAATAAATCATCTTTAACACTCAGATGAAAGAAGACCTCTTTGTAGAAACCAGCAAAAGTATAACGTGAACATTTCTTACGACACTGAGATTGATATAAACATAATATGCAGGCATCAGATAGCAAAAGTTCCAAAATTTTATTCCAACATCAAGGAGAAACTGACTCCTTTTAATGTGTAGCAGTATGAAAAAGTACACAGTTACATGGGAAGTTACATTTTTGTTCATTCAAGGAACGTATGAGGTTTCTGTGTACAGATCGGGTAGTGACACGGCATACACAGAAAAAAAAAAACCATATTTTTCTCCTCACTTCCCTCCAAACATGCCAAACACATCACACGATTCACAACACCATTCATTCTTGTATGATTTATTTTTGACAGCCACAGTTGTAGGAGTACAAAAACTGAACGGAAATGCCCTTAAGAAATAAAACAGACAATATTTTTGAAAAATGGCTTGTAAGACTCTGAACAAGCCATGGTTAAATAGGCTGAGTGGTTTTCCTTTTCTGTTTCCTCTCTGTTTGAAGACACAAAGGAAGAGTGTTACTGCCATCTCTCCAAGGGACTGTGTATTTGTACTTGGCCACCTGTTCTTAGTCTTTGGGTACAATGTTTACTTCAGGCATACCATATTGTGTTATGTCCTTCAGCATCAAGAGACAAAGCAATAAGATGCAAATGTCTGAAAACTCATTTATTTAAGGGCTATAGCAGTTCAGCATATTGAATTCCTAACACATTTTAATGAAGTATTAAGGCGGCTAAATGCTTCATTTCCATATAAAAGTGTACGTCAAAATGGGAATCTGAAAAAGAGAAACGTGGAGCAATATTGAGACACTTAAATTCATAAATAACAATATTGTGTATGGAGCACAATGGAAGAGTATATTCAAGGATGGAAAAATGCAAATGTAAGGACATGCCAACATCCAACTTGAGAGTGATTATATTTTTTTCCCTTTCTCACTCACACAAATATACAGAAAGTGAGAATATCGCGAAAAAAAGAAAAAAAAAAACAATCTTGCTATGTATGTTAATATCCAGATTAATTCAAAAAGTAGCTCCAGCTTATACAGATAGGTTCTAAAGTTTTGGGACAAATACCTATTATTTATTTTAAAATTTTATTTATTTATTTTTATTTGTTTATTTTTTGTTTGGGGGGGGTGTCTCTGAACACCACCACAGTGAATTTTAAATCAAACAGTAAAGATGTGATTGAAGTGCAGACTTCCAGTTTTAATTTAAGGGATTTGACAAAAGAACTACATCACTGGTTATAAGTTACAGACATGTCCACCCACAGTCCCCCATTTTCATTATCAGAAGCTTAAAAGTAATGGAAAAACAAGCAGTTTTGTAACCAGGTGGGGCCTGTTCTTTCACCATTTATTTACAGATTTTGTTTTTTTAAATCTAGAGTTGATTTCAAATGTTGAACTTATAATTGCTAGCTTTTCACTGGAACACTCAATGTAATTTCCGACCGCTCCCTTGTATTCTCCATCAAGGGGTCGCCACAGCAGATTAAGCCACACTGGTAATTTGGTAGAGGTTTTACACCAGATGCCCTTCCTGATGTAACCCTCCACGTTGAGAGGGGCTTGCGTCCCCACCTGGGATCGAACCAGGTACCTTTTGCTTGTAAGGCAGTTGCGCAAACTACTACACTACTGGGGACACTTCACTGTAACACTGAATATGAGGTTCAAAGAGCTGTTGAGAAAAGTGAAGATTGCCATTATTAGGCAAAAAACTAAAATAAACTTACAGAAAGATAGCAAAAACTTGGCAGCAAAACAAGACTCTGGAACATTCTCAAAAGAAGAAATGCACTGGCCAGCTAAGCAACACCAAAACAACTGGAAGACCACAGAAGACAACTAAACAGGATGATCACAAAAATCTTCGCGTGGGTGAGAAACCCCCTTCACAACATATAGCCAAGTCAAGAGCACTCTTAAGGAGGTAGTCTTATACTTGTCAAAACCTACAATCAGTAGACTTGATAAATGGAATACAGAAAGTCTACTGCAAGGTGCAAACTACTTGCTCCACTCAAAAACTTGCTTGAAAACATCTAAAAGAACCTGCCCAGTTCTGGAAAACAATCTTTGGACAGATGAAACCAAAATTAAAACATTCCAGAATGATAGCAAGGCAAAAATACAGAGACGGAAAGGAACACCTCATGATCCAAAACATACCACATCATGGTGGAGGCAATGTTACGGCATAGCTATGTATGGCTGCCAGTCGAACCGAGGCAGTAGTGTTCACTGATGACATGACTGCTGATAAAAGTAAAAATGAAAAATTTTAACCCAATTATTACCAACAATCCTTACATTTAAAATTATGTTATTTTCCCCAATTACTTTTGAGTCTCTGAAAACGGGGACTATACATATGTAATGCCTAAATAGCTAATGCAATCCTTGAATTAAAGTTTGAAAATCTGCACTTAGTCAAATATTGACTGATTTTAAATCCACCATGAAATACTTTTGTAAATTTACAAAAAAATGTGCCATAGTCCTGAAATGTTTGGCTCTAACTCTATAAGATGAAGACACTTTTTGCATTTTATTTAATTTATTTTACTATACTTTATTAATCCCCAGAGGGAAAATTACAGTTGCCAACACTTCTATACATGCAGTGAGGTCGGCATACAAGGCTGCCATTTCAGGCGCCAGGGAGCAATGTGGGGGAGCCGACTCCCTCCGCAACTCTCCAGTTACTAAACCCGTCCTCCGACGCACCGAGCCATTGCCGCCCCATTCATTAACATTAAAATACACTGACATTTTAGACACATGCTTAATATGTATATATAAGAGGTAAAGCCTGTTGGGTTTTTACACCCGAGCCTACAGTACAAGGTTCATCGAGCTGGAACTTATCCCCGGTTTCTGTAGCGTGAAGCAACTTAGGAGTTAGACTCCTCCTGGATGGGACGCTAGTCCATCGCAGGTTACATTCCCAGCATTTTGTTGGTACCCATTTTTTACTGCTGGGTGGACAGAGGCACACTTGCAGTAGGGACCTTGCCTAAGGGTCTCAGCACAGTAAGGGTCTGACCAGGATTTGAATTCACGACCTCTCGATCATGAGCCCGGCACCTAAACTATTACACTGCCGCCGCCCGCAGTGTGTGTGTGTGTGTGTGTGTACACATTAAAAACTCTGACCTAATTAAATGGCATGGCATATTTTGTAACATGATATTTGCTTTTTCCGCATCTATGTATGAGTGGGAGAAATGCTTTG
>VUQH01090892.1:0-14030 GCA_015106775.1 Etroplus canarensis
GTGACTTAATCTCTTCTTGGACTGCCTCCAACCCTGCTCCAAATTTTGTCAGGATCGACTTCACCACATTCGGAGCGTCCGCTTCACCAGCCCCGCTGTCGGCGCCAGCCTCTCCGCTAACGTTAGCCGTTACACCTCTCGAAGTTGTTTCACTGACACCTCTGAGTTTCCGAGTAGCCATGTCGCTCTGTTTGGTTGCAGGGGGTTTTAGTCTACTAACACGGGGGTTTAACTTTAAGAGTTAGTGCCACTTGTTCGGGAGTTTTAATTAAATTGTGCACGGTCATACAGAGCTCCCACACTACGCTGCCACCTTGGTCGCGTTCACCATGGCCGCATACAACAGCCTTGATTAAAACACCACATTGGTTCCGCATTCAGGTTAACAGGATGCAGCTAATAGTGTTTTTTTTTTTTTTTGTTGTTGTTGGCAGCTGTTTGTTCAACTAAAACACCAATTTGCACCATTTGGGTCAACAGCAAAGTCTAATTAGGATCAGAACATTTCAGGATGACCCACTCTGGAATGCATTAGTGGTCATTAATTGAATTCAGATAGCAGGTACAGAGTGCACACATTGACAGGTCATTCAATACATGTTAATGGAATAGTTTTTCCTGGAAGAAAGAATGTGGTCACCAACACGCCACATTTAAAATTTTAAGCTATTAAGTTCTCCCTAATATATGGCTGTGAAAACAGGTTTGGTTAGACTATCAAAGTTTTATTGCTCTGCCCAAAAACTTGGACTTAAACCTATTGTCTGTCTTTTTTTATTTTTTATTAATATTCTTGTAGTTTCATTCTACGGAGATGGCTACATCCACCTGCGGACAGTGGAGACGTCCATTCAGACATTAATCCATGTACGATTTCGAACCTCTAGTCAGTCAGGGCTGCTGTTTTTGGCAGCAGGACACACAGACTTTGTGCTTCTCGAGCTGATCTCTGGGCGCCTGCAGGTAGGCTATAATGTATTAGTTGTACACATATCAAAAGAAACTGACAGGAATCTTGTTTATTTTTAAATACACAAATAATATGAGAGGAAGTGTATCAATGAGTGGGTAAAATCAGTAACATGACTACAGATAAGTGAAACCTATCCAGTGGCTCTAATGTAAAAATGCCTCACATTCAGAACAGAGGAAAAAACTGTCCCTTGGGCTATTTTAGCTCATAATATATATGTCGGAATTTACCATCCAGAGGAGGACCAGAAAGCTTAAGCACACGAACGTTGGTGTCAGATTGCTCACCAAGAGGAACAAAATAACCCCCCTGGCACTGCTTCATTTCAGAGCAGGTTCATACATGACTGAGGTTATAAGAGAATACCACAATAGTTTAATAAAAACACCAAGTACAAGTCAGTTTGACTGCTCTGTTTGTGCAAAATGCCTAATTGCTTGATTCTGTCTTTATACACACTTAATAATTCTGTCAATCTCTGATGTAATTTGTGTGATTTGCCTTCTTTGCAGCTTTTTTGTCTCATAACTTTATTTTATGTTTGAACATAGAAAATGAAGGTAAAAGTTCTTAATTTCTTGAGTTTCTGTTTTGTTTTTTTTTTCCCCTTTCTCACCACTTCTCACTCCTCAGGTACGTCTAGATCTGGGTTCAGGTGAGCGTTCACTGCACTCAGAAAAGGGCATCCATCTCAGTGATCTGGCATGGCACAGTGTGGAACTGACCCACACCCACCATAATATAACCATGACTGTGGACCGAAACTCCCACACCAGCCTCCGAATGCCAGGATCAGATCTGGAGCTCAGTGTGGAAGATGGACTCCTTGTTGGGGGGCCTGCTGGATTAAAACATCCCTACATTCACAACATTTCCACAGGATTTAGGGGTTGCATGGATGAAGTTGTGTTCAATGAACATAATTTACTATCCAGCCTCAGGCCATACTCTGGGTACAAGAGTGTCCATGAGATTTCTCTGGGCTGTAGTCCACAGTTTTCTGCAACAGAAGAAGATCCTGTAAGTTTTTTCAGCTCGAAAGCTTTTGTCTCGCTCCCATCGTGGGAAGTGCTTCAGGAGGGAGTGTTTGAATGTGAACTGCATCCTTCTGCAAAAGAAGACAATGGCATGGTTCTGTTTAGCTCTGGTAACCAGGGAGGCTTTGTTACCATCGAGATCAGACGTGGCCATCTGGTAGCATCAGTAGGAAATGGAGAGGGTGGTAAAACTGAGCTGCATTCTTTAACACATGTCCACAGCAACCATACTTGGTACCCCATCCAGCTTCACCTGCTGCCTCACAGTGTTCAACTGAAGGTAGGCAAGGAGATGGTGAGGGCCAGTCTGAGTCCAGAGATTCAGGTCATCCAGCTCAGAGGACCTCTCTTTCTGGGAGGGCTGAATGAAGTAGCCCTTGGAGAGGCAAGGCGAGCTGGATTGCCCTCTGTGCTATCTGGAGGAGGAGGTTCCTTCAAAGGCTGCCTGCGAGGAATCAGGGTGAATGCTCAAAAAACAGGCCTACCTCATGCCACAGTCACCAAGGACATCACTGTGGGCTGCAAGATTGGTCAACTTCCTCAGACAGTAGTCCTCACCAGCTCAACAGAGCAGCCTCAGTTGGATGTTACAACCACACAGACAGCTACTAACAGTAGGAAGAACCCTCACTTCTTGTTACTGAGAAAGCTAGAAGTAGCTGAGGGAGGCCGGGCACCCCTGGAACCAAAACACATGAAGGTAGAAGGTTCATTTCTGTCTTTTGAGTTTTGATTTTAGTTATTTGACATTAGTAAAAATAAAAATGAGAGGCACCAATACATAAATCTCTTTGCACTCTGCCAGGTGAATTTGGACTTCCGTAAACTGGGCATTCATCCATCCCAGTTGATGTTCCGCATCGAGGAACAGCCTATTCACGGCCAGCTCCGGCTGGACCTCAGTCCAGACCCTAATGGGATGCTGGACAGGGGCCAGGAGAGGACCATCATAATAGGAACAGAGGAGAAGGATCGGACATTCAGTATGCTGGACCTGTGGCAGGGTCGGGTGATGTACGTTCACAGTGGTTCAGAGGACCAGAATGACTTCTTCGTATTTTCAGTCTTCTCCAGCAATAAGAAGGAGCTTCCTGTGTTTCTCAAAGGCAACCGTCTGCACCGGTTTGAAATTAGCATCAATCCTGTTAATGATGCACCGGTGCTCAGCTTGCCAGAGGGAAACTATTTTACCCTGCTGGAAAAATCCAAACGGCAGGTGGGTACAGCAAAATGGTATGATTATTTGAATTAATCAATCATAAGAAAGTAGAAAATTATTGCATTCACCTTGCCCCCAGCTGACCACAGATGTGCTGAAAGTGCAAGACCCTGACAGCAGTTCTGAGGAGTTGGTTTTTAGCTCCCTGGGAAAACTCAACACTGAGGCTGGATACCTTGAACATCAGGATTACCCCGGCAGGTTGGTGTTACAACTTGTGAAGCTTTGCAGTGCCTTGCAAATCTGCTTAGAACCAGTTATTAAGCTCTGCTATGAAAGTCGCTGTTTTTGTATAAATAAGAACAAACCTCAAAAAGAAATTATTACTGCTGCTTTTATCATTGTTTAGGAGCTTTATTATAACAATACTTGTTTGTGTAGCCACTGTAGTTGTCAGTAGATGATCCTAACAACTATTTTCCTTTTGCAGCATTAGATAAACTAGCATTGAGGGACTGTGTATAAAATGCCTATAAATTCCTAAACATTTAATCAATACTTTTGTTAAACACCTTAAAATCAAACTAAAAGTCAGGACTTCAACCACATTGATTGTTTGATTTAAATTCCACTGAGGTGGTGTGCAGAGGCAAAATTACAAAAATTGTTTCAGTATCCAAAAAATTCATGGCCCTAGCTGGAAAATTACTATGCAAAGTGTGATCACATAAAAAAAAGTTTAAGTTTGGCCAGTCTTCTCTTCAAGGTGGTCTCATTTTGCACTCATGGGCCGCTTTAAGTCCTGCTGCAGTTTTTTTTTCTGGCCCCACCGTGACCATTTCCACTTGTCTATAATGTTCACGGGATCTGCTCCACAGTGTCAGAGCAACAACTGTTCAACAAACTCAGCAACAAGTTTTTTGATTCAGAATGCAAAACAAAGCCCAATTGAATCACAGTCATGTACACATCCTGCCCTCATGCTTTTTTGTGTTGAAAAATTCAACCAAGCTGGCAAAACTAAAACAAGGGCAATCCAAATTTTGCAAAAAATGAATATTCTCTTCACACCATACATGAATTGAGCCCTTGGAGTTAGGATACCTGTATCTAGATTAGTGTCTGATATTTTCTTGAGAGCATCAAGATGGTGTTTCCTATGTGTCTGCTACCCATAGGTTTTTCTGAGCACAGATGATAGTGCGCAGTTTCCCATGCTAGTCTTTATTTGACCTTTAACACACACACTGCATACACTAACCAGCAAGTACTTAGCAGTGGTTGCCAGGCAGGCAAAGCACAAAAAAATAGTCACAATAATTCAAATTCTCTTTTCAGATTCATCCACAGCCTATTACCCATCTTCCTTGACCAGTGTGTGCCAAGTCCTTGGCCAGCCCCTGTACCCACTACATGTAAAGGGAGAGGATAATTGGCAAATACATGCCAGGTGTACCAATCACCTCACCTGGCACTGCTTCCTGAATCACTGCCCTACTTCTCCTCCTGCAGCTGAGCCAGATACCACACCCTGCAGTCACAGTGTATTTGCAAAACGTGCAAAATCTTGCAGTGGTAAAGAGTCCTTCCAAAAATCCCTGGATCTAGATGCAGCTAGACTTCAAAAATGAATCTCTTTTAAGTTGTGCCAATCCCACCGCTGGTAAAATGTTTATGTAAATCCTTGCAAATATTTTTGAAAGAAATCCTGCTAAGCAGTACTTCAAGTAAGCAAACAAACAAAGCAAACTAATTATATAACCTCTTTTAGAGGAGGTCATTTCAGGTTGTATACAATTAATTAGTAACTAAAACCTAAAACTTTGCAGCAGAGATATTATGTTTTTGGGTTGTCTATTAGTCCGTCCAATACAAATCTTGTTACCACCACAGGAACTGACTTGTTTGTTGGATCTTTTCAAAACTTTGTGTGTTTCATACGTATAATGGGGTGGAAGATCTGATAACATTTACCAGATTGTGTGGTCAAAGGTCAAGGTCACACGGAGCCATTAATGAAATTTTTGTTACCATTGTAGGAGCTTACTGGGAGGCTGCGTCCTAGCCAAACTTTGTGTACTTAATTACTGTGATGGGTAGAAGAACTAACATTTTTTTAGGTCCACGTGTATGTCCATCTGTGCATCCATCCATCTGTCTGTTACAAAATTTACTACTACAGGAGCTGACTTGTGTGCTGGATCTTTTCCAAACTTTGTGTGATTAATGCCTATGATGGGTAGAACCTCTGATAACATTTACAGGATTGTGGGGTGAAAGATCAAGGTCACATAGGGTCAAATGTGGAGGCACGCTGTCTGATTTCTAGGCATTTCATTTTGGTTCAGTTTTATTTCACTATCATAATCTTGCCATTAGGACAAGAAATAACATGAAACTTGAAATTTAACAAGATTGCCTCTTATCTTTCAGGCCCATCAGCTTGTTCTCCCTAAATGATCTGGAGGAGGGTAAGATCAGCTTTGTCCACACGGGGGTCTCGACTTCCAGGTTGGCTCTTAGGGTTAGCGATGGGCAAAAGGTGAGTAATGTAGCAGGTCTTCTTTCTCATGTCTTTTTTTTTTTGTTCCTTTTTTTTCTCTTATGCCCTTCTGTGTTATTTTCCTCTTCCCTCTCCTTCATTCAGGTGAGCAACACAGTAGTTTTGAGGATTATGACCATGCCACTTGAACACAAACTAGTGAACAACACCGGACTGGAGGTCAACCAAGGTGAAGCTTCCATGATCACCACTAATCACCTTGCAGTACAAGTTAATGCAGCTGACCCCACAGTGGAAATCTGGTATAATGTTACAGAGTTGCCACAGTATGGCGAGCTCCAGAGGTTACACTCAAGTGGTGAATGGAAAGCAACAACCTCATTCTCTCAGAAACTTATAGAAAAAGAGCGGATCCGCTACCTCAGCAACTACCGTGGCCTTCAGACTCAGAATAATATCATAGATCACTTCAAATTTAAAATCAATATTGGTTCCGTAGCTAAAGAGGAGGCTGTTTTCCCCATATTGGTACGCTGGATTTACTTCAAGATCACACGAAGCAAAATGGAACTCAATGGCATTCAGGCTGCTGTTCTCACTCCTGAGGACCTCCATGTGATTTCTAAGGGTGTTAAACTTAGTGAAAGTGACCTCTACTTCAGGCTCCTAACAATACCAAAGAAAGGTCAATTGTTCCTCAACAATGAGGCCCTACAAAGAAACTCAACATTCAGCCAGAAGAACATCAGTGATGGTTTGGTAAGGTATGAGGTTATCAACCGGCAACATGATGACACAAGAGACACATTCAACTTCCAGGTGTTTTCAGCACATGCTAACTCAACAGCTTATGACTTTAGAATCAGCATCAAAGCTGAGTCAACCACCATCACTCTAATATGCAAAGGTCTTTCAATCATGGAAGGAGGGAGTAAAGTAATCACCAGAGATATTCTGTTCACTCATACAGCGAGTAACCGCGAGGTCCACTACAACATTATGGAGAGCCCCAGGTATGGGCACATAAGAAGGATCAATCTCTCCAACTCAACTTCGATTAATGACAACATTATGACATTCACAAATCAGGACATTGCAGAGGAAAGGATCATGTACGTTCATGATGACAGTGAGACCAAGCACGATTCTTTCACATTTCGGATAGAAGTGTACAAACCTCACAAACACTCAAACAAGAAGGAGGACAGAAACGTGGAGGAGCAGACCTTTAACATCTCTGTGCAGCTCGTCAATGACCAGAGACCTGTCAGGGTTGTTGATAAAGTTTTCCACGTGGCACGGGATGGCCAGAGGTTGGTGACATTGAATGACCTTCGTTATCGGGATGATGACTCGGATTTTGAGGACAGCTGGTTGGTGTACACAAGGAGGGGGATTCCAATGGGAGAGCTAGTGCTGGCTAGTGATCCAAGTCACAAGTTGTATGAGTTCACACAGCGTGACCTTGAACAGGTAGGCAAAAGTTATTATTAGGAAGGATGGATGGATGGATGGATTATTGGAGAGCTAGGTGGTAGAATCACTGAATCATTGCTATACAAACTTACTGAGACAAACAGGAATTTGCAGATGTGTGGTGGAAAAGTCTGCTGTCATATAAATGAGGATATGGTCATAAACATGTTTGGCAAGTTTTTCCTCAGCTGTGAATTCAGACTAAAATCCTATATACTTTCACACCAGTCGCCTTTGCACACCTGGCTTATGTGTTAGAAAGATGTTAAGCGAGGGGTTTTTGAGTCTGGCACCGCAACATGGTTCTTTAGTCTCTGGAAAGTCTAATTAATTCATGCTCAAAGTGGAACTATTATGCTGGAGCTATCCAACTCCATGTTTTTATTCTTGGACTCCTCTGCTAGAGATGCACTGCATGATTTATTGTTCAAAATAATCTTTATTTACCATGTGCTAGGGCTATATGCAGCCCCTCTGTTCATCCTCAGTTGGAACAAGTCGTGCACCTGAGCTGTGTGTCTGAGATGACTTTATTAAGGATCTCACTGACACCACACAGAATCAAGAGTAGAAAAAGTCTGAAATTGAACATTTGGAGCAGTCTGAACTCTGAGCATTTAGCTCATGAGGGTTAACTGCTTGTACCTTGACCTCATTATTTGAAGTCATGTTTAATATGAGCGTCCACTGTTACCATAAAGAAAAGCACAATAGGTCCACTTGAAAGATATTTTTATAGTTTATGTTTCTCTTCCTCTTTCGCTTGCTCCCATTAGAGGTCGCCACAGCGGATCATCTGCCACCGCCAGACCCTGTCCCTTGCGTCTTCTTCTCTCACACCAACCCTCTGCATGTCATCCTTCACTACATCCATGAACCTTCCCTGTGGTCTTCCCCTTTTCCTCCAGCCTGGCAGCTCCATCTTCAACCTCCTTTGTCCGGTGTATCCACTATCCCTTGTCTGCACATGTTCAAACCATCTCAGCCTTGCCTCTCTGACTTTGTCTCTAAACTTCTCAACCTGAGCTGTCATTTCTAATCTTCTCCATCCTGGTCACTCCCAGCAAAAAATCTGAACAATCTATCTTGCTTCTCTCCATCATATCAACCATCTCTCTCCCTTTGCTTGATGCCCTTCCTGATGCAACCCTCCCTATTTACCTGGGCTTGAGATCGGCACTAGGAGTACACTTGCTTGTGGCCCCCATGACTGGATTATGTTTTTATAGTTCTATATTTTTATAAGGTTTGCTAATGATTTTGCCTCTTTTGCCTACATGGCCTCCTGCTTTTTCTCATCCCAGAAAAAAGTGCTGTTTGTCCACAAAGGAGTGAGTTTTGGACGTTTTGTGCTGTTCATATCAGATGGGAAACATTATGTCTCAGCACTGCTGGAGGTGATTATACTCTTTTGTCCTTTACCTATTTATTTTAAGGGTGTTATGTATGCTTTAATTAGTAAAGGTTAATAAAAACTGAAAAAAAGAATTCCAGTCTCATGGTCAGCACAAGTCCTTGGCCACCAGGCAATTTTAAAGGGACATTAATATTTCTGCTGCTGCTCCATAGCCAGAATTAGCTCTTTACAACCCTAATTCCAAAATGGTTGGGATGCTACAAAAAATATAAATAAAAACACAATGCAGTTATCTGAAAATTCTGTAAACCAATATTTTTTCACAAAAGAACATAAAAAGCATCAAGTGAGCATCTACCAATTCAAGATGAGCTAGTATTCTTTTATGAAATGTCTCACTTTTAACATTTGATATGTTTTTTGCTCTTTTGTGAATAAGTTATTCGTTTATGAGATTTGAAAATTCTTGCATTGTGTTTTTATTTATATTTTACCCAGCATCCTAACCTTTCTGGAATTGTAGTTATAGACAACATCATGCATTTGACAAAAAACACATATTATGTGATAAAAGGAGGAAGGCAACAATAAAAGTGGCTACACAAAGAATCAAAAGCTAAAAAGTAATGCAAACAAAGCAGTAAACAATCCAGAAAAGATACAGTTAAGATGTGATTTCTTTAATTTATTCTCACATTGTTTGTGAGTACTGTGTGTTATAGTTTCCTTTCACTTGGTGGCAACTGGTGGTATCTTATTTGACAAGATGCTTGCTAATAATTCAGTTAGATAGGAGACTTTAGTGTGAAAATAATGATGTTGATGTTAGTATGACTGGTCTGACTGGTCCTGTAAAATAATGAATTTCTGTCTCTGCTGTGTGGTGCAGGTGATGGCCCAGGATCCTTATTTGCAGGTAGAGAACAACACAGGCCTCATGGTCCAGCGGGGTGGCATCACAACCCTGACCTCTGCTAACCTCAGTGTCTTCAGCAACCTTGACATCAGAGACCCACAGGAAGTAACATTTGAGGTCTTCCTCCCACCTAAACATGGCATGCTTTGCTTTATTGACGGAGAGGGCGAGACTGTAACAGAAGCAGATGCAATTTCATTATTTACCCAGCAAGACTTGGTGGCAGGGCGCCTGGTATACCATCACGATGGCAGCAACAAGTTGTTGGATGGGTTCAATGTGACAGCAAGAGCAAGAGAAAGGAGCACAGAGAGGCAGCAAGACAGAGGGAGGAGAGAGGTACATCTGGACATTGGAGTACCTGTAAAGATATACCTGGAGAGTCATCAGAGGCCACCAACAGTCAAAAGCAACCATCCAGTGGTGGTGGCAGAAGGACAGAATAGCTCTATAAGCAGGGAAAATTTAGAGGTAAACCAAGGCATGATCCTCACATATCTGTGATCTGATTTTTAAAATGTATTTCATTCCATACTTATGCATACTTTTGTGATATTTTTACTAATTAATGCCATTTTTTACAAGGTGGTCCATGAAGACAGCCAGCCCTCAGAGATAGTTTTTACTGTCCAAAGTCTTCCAACAGTGGGCATCATACAGAGGTTGTCCACCGACACCAAGCATCAAAGCATCAATGAACAGCACTATACGGTAAGGTACATCTTTAACAGGCAGCCATGGTTTAAAACTGACTACTTGGAGCAGCATCCTTCACTTCGTCCACCAGCTTCTGTTGTCTAACTTTTTCTGTTTGCTGTTCGCAAGTTTTATAGTGCACATTAGGCATTTATTAACTGTATTTTTCTTATTTGGGTCCTGCATGAACACAAGTTACTACTGTGGTAGGAGCTCAGCTAAACATAGGTGATATTACATTTTCCACTGGGGCAGTTTAATATGACAATTAGATTTTTCTTTTTTTTAATTTTGCTATATGGATGTCTTGGAATAATAAGCTGTTCAAAACACTTGTTACTTCTCTTTATATCATGCTATTTTACCTCACCTTTAAATGCATAAACATAAATGAAAGAGTGAAATAAAACTTCTTAAAAAGAACTTATCTCTCATCTATTGCCATTTTTGTTCTTGGGGAATGATACACTAGTTCTTGCAGCGTTTCGAATTTTACTTTTCTCTAAAATGTAGAAGCGCTGATTTTTGTTTTTCTGTTTTTAAGTTTTGCTTGTCTTGTTAGCCATTAATGTTGGGACCAACAATGTGGTGATGAGGGGGAAGCAGATAAAAGAAAAACTTCTGGATAGAGAAGACATAGTTTATTACAGTAACTTAATCACTGCTGTCAGCATGCACTTCACAGTGGCTGCAGCTGCTTCTCACATACTGTACACAAATTTCCTGCAAGTCACATGCAGTTTGCTTAAACGGTAGGCTTTGCTGGTAAAAAGAGTGTCACTCCAATTCAGATACCAGCTTCTCTCATCAGCTGATCACGACTGATGCTTTGAAGCTTTGACTTTCGGGGGGGTAGCCCTGCCAGCGCAATCACTGTTTAATGACAGAAATCAAAGCAGTTATATATGTTGCCAGCATTGTGAGTCAAGTCAGAAAACTCTCCTGTAGAGCTGGCCTGAGCATCTGGACCCCAAGCAATTTCCCTACTGGGATTAATAAAGGATAGTGATTCCCCTTCTGTTCCTCCAAGTGACCCCTTGCACATCAATTCATTTAATTAAGAGGAGACTCATTTGAGGAGCTTTGTGTATTAGTGCACTTGCTCTTATGGGAAATTGTTCTCACAAAACTGGGTTTTATATGTTTATATTATATGTCAAACTCCTAGAAATCAACAAAAATGGGTCAGCAGGTATGAATCAAACCATTGTCACGTCATACCTTTCTTTCTTGTTCTCATTTTCTGTCACTCAGTGCTTTAATCTTTTAAAATATTATCAAAATCAGCCCACAAAGTTCACAGTGCAGCATTAAAGTATGAAATGATCCACTATGATACTGCAGTTGAAAGGTTTGTTCATGCTGTTCCTCCATGCAGGGTATCAGAAAGCAGCCAACACCCACCTTCACCCAGGAGGACCTCAACCAGGGGCTGATCATCTATCAACAGCAGGCTGCAGGGAGCACCAATGACTCTGTTCTTTTGGAAGCAACCAATGGGGTAACAAAGGTTGGACCTATCAGGCTGGAGATTGATATCATCCCAATCCTGCTCCCTCTACAGGTGCAGATGTCTCTGCAAATATTCAATGTACACTATACTTACCAGTCAAAAAAGAAAAGCAGTCGATCTTTACTTTCTTCTATTCATTTACTGTGTAGGTGTCCGACTTAACCCTAGATGAGGGGTCGTCCCTGCCTCTAACCACAGACATCATTAAGGTCGCCAGTCATCACTTCTCTGGGATGAACTTCCTGTACCAGCTCATCATTCCACCACGACATGGACACTTGGAGCACAGTCGCATCCCAGGGATGCCCATCACTGCTTTTACACACACTGAGGTTTGACTAAACACACACAAAAACCATGCTCAATGAGATATGTCATGCTTAAAAATTAAAATTAAATTGTATCTTAATAGCACTTTTTCCTCTGGGTCATCTTAAGGGAGGTGACACTTACATTTCTCTCCATCTACAGCAGAGTTCTCAAACTCATTTTACACCATGGGCCACATACAATCCAGTTTCATCTTAAGTAGGCCAGACCAGTAAGGCTATTTCCTGATAAATATTAAAGAAATAACACCTCCAATTTGATCCCCTTACTTTATTTGTGAAGAAGCTACACATTAAATTAACAAGATTGAGATTTGCAATTTCAACAAATATGTTATCCACCTTTGGCTGCTCCCTTAAACGTTTCTGTAGCAAATCAAGGAAAGCCATCTACATGGCTCATTGAGTTTACACTGTAAGAAATGAAGGACTTCATTCTGTCATTAAAAAGCAGAAATTATCTGTGAATTTACAGAAAATGCCATTTGTTTATTTACTGTGTAAAGAAATCAGAAAGCGCTGTTGTGAATACAGAAAAAGGAGCTTTTCTGTTCTTTATTTAAATACTAACAATGAAAACAGCCAATTTTCTTTCTTAACTTCTAACTTTGACATACGAGAGGCCATGGGTTATATGTTTGTCAGTAAAAGTGATGATGATACAATTAAAGGTCCAAAAGTGATGTCGCCTTTGGAATTTCCACATTTTCCTAGGTCCCCTCAGGGGGCTGAATTGGACCTTTTGGCGGGCCAGTTTTGGCCCACACGCTCTATGTATCACACCTGTGATCTACAGGTTTCAAAGAGTAAAAAAAGATGTTTCCTTTTTTCTAGGAGGCCCACCAGAAAGCCCATATTCTGGCAAGGCTAATCTGTACCTTTCGGCTGCTCCCTTGTATTCTCCACCAAGGGGTCGCCACAGCAGATTAACCTGCATTGGTAATTTGGCAGAGATTTTACGCCAGATGGCCTTCCTGACACAACCCTCCACGGTGAGAGGGGCCTGTGTCCCCATCTGGAATCAAACCAGGGACCTTTTCCGCTTGGAAGGCAAATGTATAAACTGCTACACCATGAGGGAAAACCAGACCTTGTTGGCATATCAGCTTGTTTCCCACAAATCCTTTTGCCCTGGTCTGAGAGATGTCGTCTTTGGCAGGTGAAAGTCATCATGTCTCGTTCACACGTTTAGTGTGTACAGTACTATACTGGTCACAGTACAAAAGATCGGTTATGTGACATTGGTAAAACCTTCTGAAACCACACAAAACAATCCACTCCAGCTTGCTTAACAACGCAGTGTTTGGTATGTTAATAAATCACCGAATATACCAGTTCTGGTGGAACTTTAGGAAACCTGGCCCACTCAAAGAAAGTTAGAGGCTTTTATAAATGTTTGAATTATTGTGAATTTCTTGTGCAGAGTTGAATAGTAAATAGACTTTAAAAAGGAAAACTCCGTTGCAGCGTTAACTCCTTTATTATAACTCCAAGAGGAGGCAAAAACGTTCACAGCATACGGACATGTCTTCACGATACACGCACACACAGCACACAGACTACACACAAGGGAACCTAAACTTAAACTTAAAGGTGTCCCAACAAGCCACTCCACTGCTCAAGACATGCCCAGACATGTTGCACTTCAAGGTACCTTCATCCTTTGAAGGTGACATCAAGGTTCAACAATTTTGCGTACATGTAACTGTTGAATAGAGCGATACAGAAGACCGGGGATAAAAGGAAACGGAAAATCGTACCGTGGTGAACAAAGGAATGTAATAACGTGATTAAATGTCGGAATAAGGCTATTAGAAGACTAAGGAGAAATCACTGCTTTGAGAGTTTTATTGAATATAAAAGATTACAGGCTAAGGTAAGAAGAACGATTAGAAATGCGAAGAGGGACTTCTGGAGGGGTTTTTGTAATTCACTTGGAAGGGAGACGAACATGTACAGTGTCTGGGCAATGATTACAAGGATGAATGGTATAAAAAGGGAGTATGGATATCCAGTCTTGATTGATGGAGAAGTAACGGCAGTAAAAGATGAGGAGAAAGCTAATTTGCTG
>VUQH01090892.1:15271-40088 GCA_015106775.1 Etroplus canarensis
TGTTGGGGTTTTCCCTTTAACACTGTTTTATCTTTACTCTACAGTGTGAAGCGCCTCAAGGTGACTTTTGTTGTGAATTGGCGCTATATAAATAAAATTGAATTCAATTTATGTTGAAAGGACTTATGTCAAACATAGTTATGAACAATGGAAAGTTTGCTTCATTAACTTTCCTCAGCAATCCTTTCAGTAATTAATTCGGCTTGTTTACAGCTGTAGAAAGCAACAGCTGGAGGGAAATTATGTGATCAGTGCTGGTTATCAAAGCAGCTTATGTTTAAGCTTGACCAGTCCTGTTCCTTTGAAGGTCTACCTGATGAGATTTTCATATTTTTTTATAGGATATATGTATTGAAGAAGAACTACAGAGCTGATTTACTAAAGTGTTCTGTGGGTAACAATATATGATATATATAGCATTCAAATGGGCATAATCCAAGCCCCACATTTACTTGTCAAATGTGATTTACCTGGGCTGAAAGTCATTAAAGGAAAGCTAATTGTGTGTGTAATGACATGTAGAGAAAGACAGCATTAAGAGGAGTTCCACTCACAGATGGAGTGCTGATAGCTAGAAAGACTCATAGATATGTCAAACTAGTGCAATGCCAAGGCTTCTTGTGCCAGCCATCTTATTTTGGGTCCATAGATTACTGTTGATGGTTAATGTTGCATTTATTGGCTGTGAATTGGCTGATTAGTTAGTTGTGTCTCTGCATACCTTCAGCCACATAGGCTCTCTCTGCATGGAGTTGGCATGCTGTCATTCTGTCTCTTTGCGTTTCCTTCCTCTGTCCAAAATCACACAGGCTTGGTAAAATGTTGACTCCAGTTTGCTTGTGGTTCTAAGTAATATCACTATGATTGTTGTGTGAATGTGATAGCTCTGTCCATTGGTGCCACCTGTCAAATGTGTCCTACAAAATCTCTTGGCCCCTTTTTGGACATACTGCACAGCTCTGAGTTAGTAGTGAGAGCAAATGAATGAAGGGATAGCTTACATTTAAAAAGTGGAAAGAGGAATGTTTATTCATCCGTCCATCCAGTTCAGGGTTGCAGGGGGGCTGGAGCCTATCCCAGCTGTCGACGCACAAGAGGTACACCCAGGACAGGTCACTAGTCTGTCACAAGGCTGATCAAATAGCAAATGTGGCCTGCTGCAGGGCTCCGTTGTGGTGGTGCTGCTTTCAGGTGGTCGGTTTCTCCAGCCTGCAGGTTTTCCTGTAGCCCAACAGGGACCTCACGTTAGTGGGGTGGCTTATTGTCTCAAAGATTAAGCCAAATATACGTGGCTGGAACAGTGAAACTGCAAATGGCACATTAAGCTATAGTTCTTTTGATCATCAATTTGTTTCTTGGATAACTATAGCAATTCTAGAGCTAATACATGCAAACAAGCGCTGACCTCCGAGTATGTGTACATTTATCAGACCCAAAACCCAAGTGGGCCTGTCCTGTCTGCTTTGGTGACTCTTGATAGCCTTGAGCCGATCCCTGGCCCTCGGCAACAGTGACGTCTTATTCAAATGTTGGATTGACTTTCATTGGTACTTTTTACCATACCATGGTGACCGCTGGTATGAGGAATCAGGGCTGAATTCTGGAGAGGGAGCTTGAAAAACGGTTACCACGCCCAAGGAAGGCAGCAGGCAAACTTGTTTTTGTGGTTACTCCTGTTAGGCGTTGCCACAGTGGCTCATCTACCCCATCTCACACTGCACTCCATGAACCTTTTCTGTGGTCTTCCTCCTTACCTCCTGCCTGGCAGCTCCATCTTTAATATCCTTTGTCCAAAATATCCAATATCCCTTTTCTGAACACGTCCAAACCATTTCAACCTTACCTTTCTTGCTTTTTCTCTAAATATTTCAACCTGAGCTATCCCAGTGATATACTCGTTTCTAATCTTGTCCATTCTGGTCACTCCCAATGAAAATCTCAGCATCTTCACTTCTGCCACCTCTAGCTCTGCCTCCTGAAATAGCAGGCATAGCAGGTCTCACTACTGTTTTATACAATTCCCTTTCACTCTTGCTGCTATCCTTCAGTCACAAAGCACCCCTGACACTCATCTCCATCCACCCACCCTGCCTGCACTTTCTTCTTCACCTCTCTTGTGCTCTGTCTTTTGTTTTGGATGGTTGATTCCAGGTATTTAAACTGATTGACCTTCACCATTTCTACTCCTTACATCTTCACCATTCCACCCGCCTCACTCTAATCCACACACATATATTCTGTCTTGCTTCTGCTGACTTTCATTCCTTTTCTCTCCAGTGCATACCTCCATGTCTCCAGTTGGAGGTATGCACTGGAGGTGTATGCTCTCCTCTTCCACCTGCTCCCTACTCTCACTGCAGATCACAATGTCATCTGGGAGCATCATAGTCCCCCTGAGACTCCTGTCTGACCTCATCTGTCAAACTGTCCCATCACCATTGCAAACAAGCTGTTTCCTGATGTAATCCCACCCCCACCTTGAACCCATCTGTCACTCCAACTGCACACCTCACCACTGTTTCACTGTCCTCATACATGTCCTGCACCACCCTCACAAACTTCTCTGCTACTCTTGACTTCCTCATACAATACCACAGTTCCTCTCTTGGCACCCTATCATATGCTTTCTCAAGATCCACAAAGACACAGTGCAACTCCTTTTGACCTTCTCTATACTTCTTCATCAGCACTCTCAAAGCAAACATTGAATCTGTCATACTCTCTTTCGCTGTGAAGCCATACTGCTGCTCGCTGATGATCGCCTCTTTTTTTTAACCTAGCTTCATTAACTCTTTCCATATTTTTATGATAATCGAAGGAAAGTTGACTTTAAGGGACATGAATAGGAGCTGAAATATCTTGTTTCAGGGAAAGGATGAATACAGGGGCTGCAACAAGGCCCAGTATAAAATGAATGAGGATTATTTTGAAATGTTAATCATGCCAGACTCTTCCAGTAAAGTCCAAGAATAAAAGTGCGACATTGGAAATTAGTATAATAGGCCCTCTTTAATACATTGCCTTGAATTAAATTACATCCAATCCTATTGTTTATCAAAATGTGATTAAATGTGTACATTTCAGCTCTTTGTAAACAGTGGTGCAAAGGGATCTGTTTTTTTCTGTGATTAGTAACAAAGACACGATATTGAGGTTTTAGAGGAAAAACAAAACTAAGACATTGAAAGCACTTTATTATGATGTCAGTGCAAAAAAATCTAATCTTGGCTGTCTTATTGTATACTGTTTTTCCACAGATTTTTAACCATGGTTCATTGCATTGATTTTGATTCTTGTTTCACTTTTACTATCTTTGCCGTTTTTAATATACCGATGACGGTAAATGGCTTTGGAAATGCAGTTGTCAAGCCTGACCTTTCTTATTCATACTGCTTAGCGTAAAAGGCCGAGAGCTTTTAAGTACTTTGAAGCTTGTACTGTTGAATCTTGGTGATCTGAACCACCAGAATGAAACTTCCACATGCATGGATCTAAAATGACTAGTAAATGTGGTGTATTTGTTATACGCACAGTCAGTGATCTTTCAGTGTTTTTATATGACTTTTTCTCTGTTCCTCAGTGCTGGGAGGCAAGAATGATTTGAGTACGTATTTTGAAGGTGAAAGTATTTTAGTCATCCCAGTCTACTGTGGCTTTTTCATACACTTGCCCACACACACTTCTACTCTTGTCTGTTTTCTATGTTTTCCAAAAATATCCTCAATCGCTGGTTCAATAACTCACAAAGAGAATATGTATATAGCTGTGTGCATGTGTGTTTACACCAAGTTGAAAATCTTTTTGTCCCCCCCCAAAACTACCACAAAAGCTTACATACCCACACATCAAAGATACCATATTTTTCACCTGCCCTCAAATGTGATAACATTCAACTTGTAAGCAACCTAAGAGATAGTAGAGAAATAACTTGGTGCTGATCATGGTATAGATTTGGAGAAGCTGCAGGCCAGTCAGCTCTTTCATCTGTGGGTGTCAGTTGCAGCAGCAGAGACTTTCTCACATGCATGTAGTGCATCCACATAAGTTCAGTATGTACAACATGAACTTTCACATCATATTTCGAGCACCCACAACCAACTGACCACACCGTGTGTCTGTAAGAAAACAGCCCCGGCCTTTGAAAGAAATAGAAAATAAAACACAGCTTCCGCTTTCATTTCTTATTCTTTTTAAGTCTCTTTTTAGCTCATAGCGATGCTATTTTCCATTTGTATTTTTATCATCCCCACTTAGAGCTAATAGTTACACTTCCCGTTTTGAAATCTGCCTCCATTTGTGCCTTTTCTTCAGCAGGAGGTACTGTCTGCTCCTTTCGCCCATCAGACTGTCAGGAGAGCACATGGTCTACGGTCAGCAGCCCACTCCACACTCTTCACCCAGCCTACCACTGCCCTGTCTCCACAGGTTAGTGTGTCTGCATGCATGTACATCTGCAATATAAAGAAAATGAAAATAATAGATTGTCTTATTGAATCCTGGGCCACTTGGCCTCAAGAGAAAATCCATATTAGGTGAGGTGCATGCATGTGTCTGGCTTATTGATGCAGGCCACACTTGACAGTAGCAGGGTTTAGCATGCTCAGCACTTCCCGACAACTTCACCTATTGCACTTGTCATCTGTAAAGGTCAATCAGAAAATGGTTGAATCTTTATGCAACCAAGTCTTCAGAATGTTGTAGATATTGGATCGATATTGGCCAGCTGAATATTGCCAGTCATTATAACCTGCTGCTTTTTGCCTTGGGAAACTGCCATCTATTCTAAGAATTTCAGTAACAATTGTGAGTTTACTCCTAGTGATCATGTAAATGTTGAATGACTAAAATTCTGTGCTAAACACAACATTCGACACAGCCTTAGATTTCCCATAATCAAGTCCCAGTCCTTCACTGTTTGTCATTTTTTTGACTAGTAGTTATCAGTTGTTGTTTTCAGTTTACCTTTGATGAGCAATATTGGATATTCTTCATGAGAGTGAGACTGAATAAACCTCTTCAACCTTCAAAGGATTCTCTGCTAAATAGCCCTTAGTGCCAGAGAAGCTTTTGAAGGTTGATACGATCTGTGGACATCAGCGTTTTCTAAAAGCTGTCACCTGGAAAAATATATTCAAATGTTTTCATAAATGCCACTGTTCACAACAGTGGTGTCACTTCCTTAAATTGGTTTTGTTGACAGCAGCAGTGTGTCCTGCCATATGAAGCCAGTTTTCCCATCAAACCTTATTATGTTCTGCATATCATTATCTTGACACATATGCATTTAGAGATTATAAACACCAGTGAGATTTTCAAATGCAGAGTGCCCCATCAGAAAGGAGGACAAGCTGTATTAGTGACATTTGACTTTGATGTGAAAGCATAGAAAAACCTGAAATGTAGTGGTGCTTATTTTTGTATGGAAAGTAACTTAACAACTAAAGGTTAGTGCTTCAGTGTAGATGGAGGTGGGTGACCTGATGATGGTGAAGACAATCTGCTTTTCAGACAAAAACGCTGATTCCATCAAATATTCAGTCACTGCTAACCAGCTAACGCTGATTTGTCCTCATGTTTTTCTACATCCAGGTCAGTCAGGCGTCTGTCATAGTAGTTCTCCATATCATTTGATTGCCTTGTAGTGACTGCAGCTGGCAACAGTTGTCCTTGTTCTGCTCTGCAGCCTGGATGAGTTGTGGTTGGAGTGCCCCTCCTGCTCTCACAACAGATCACCTGGAGAAAAGAACAAGGACTATTGTTACCAGCTGCAGTCCAGTGCGGCGGAACTGTCAGTGGGGCAAGAGACTAACTGGAGAGTAGGGATGGACATTTTGAGCAAAAATACCATTCAGTATTTGCTGGGAAATATTCACATTTTCTTTGAAGACCATCACCCACACTCATACTAGACTTGTGATATACCTGCATTATCTGGCAGTTTAAACTGAATTTCATTTCATTCATTTACCCACACAATTGGTTGTCTGTGGTAGTAGTTGGCTCTGTAAGTTTGTCCAGTAGCATTTATTTTCACCTGGTCATACACGTTTTACCTGTGTGTGTGTGTGTGTGTGTGTGGGTTGGTATACTGTAAAAGGTGTTGAGCTACTGTAACTGGTGATACTGAAACAGGTTTGTCATAGGTGTGGATTTTTATGACTCTATCAACTAATCTGGAAATGAACATTGTGAATACTTTGTCTGTGGAGTGGCATTTGTGCATATTGTTTTAAGCACAACACAATAACAGTCAACTGTCACTTATAGGGATATTGAGGAAAAAAATAACAGTGCTATCCAAACATGACTTAAAGTGACAGCCTTTGTATCCAGGCAACCATAACCTACAGTATATCTGTTCTGCTAAATCAGTGGGGAGAATTGGGTTGAACATCTCAGATTGTGATTTCTCCCAGAGTTAAAGTTAAGTTAGATGCTCTTCTCAATCTGCCAGGTACTCCCATGAATTCTCTTAGTTGTTTTTAAAAAACATTGGCTCATTTAAATTGGACTCACCTAATCTCACATAATCATAATAAGCTTACTTGCAGATATTTGAAACATTTCTTACCTCTCTGGTATTCATAAGGCTTGCAAGATAACAAATTTAATCTTGAAAAAATTAAATGAATCTGTAGCATGACATCAATACTAAATACATTTCTTCCTCAGTTATAAATTTGATTGACTGTTTATTGAGGCATTCACATTAAACAGAAAAATGACAATGAGACAAGGGAAACTTTTGGTGCATTGCTCCAACAGTGTTGCATTTAAGATCTGAGATCTCACTCAGAATCTAAAATACTTGTGAACCTGAATGAACTTAGCCTGTATGCTCTCACCAGGCCCTTCATTAGATACACTTTGCTGGTACTTGGTTAAACCCCTTTTTTGCCATTTTTGCTTTCATAACTGCCTTAATTCTGCGTGGCATAGATTCAACAACATGCTGGAAACATTCTTCAGATATTTTGGTCTATATAGACATGATAACATCACACAGTTGCAACAGATTTGTCAGCTGCACATTTATGATGCAAATCTCTTGTGTCTCCACATCTCAAAGGTGCCCGGTTGAATTGAGATCTGGTGACCATTTGAATACAGTGAATTTATTGTCATATTCAAAAATCTGGTTTGAGATGATTTCAGCTTTGTAGCATGGCACATTATCCCGGAGGATGCATCCATCATACACTGTGGCCATAAAGTGGTAGACATGGTCATCAGCAATACTGGTACTAAGGAGCCCAAAGTGTTTCAAGAAAATATCCCTCACACAATTACACAACAACTGCCACCATATTGAACTGTTAATACAAGGCAGGATGGATACATGTTTTCATGACCAGGCAACATTTTCCAATCTTCTCTTGTCCAGTTTTGGTGAGCTCATGCAAATTGTAGCGTCAGTTTCCTGTTCTTTACTGACAGGAGTGGCACCCAGTGTGGTCTTATGCTGCTGCAGCCCATCCGTTTCAGAGCTTGACATTTTGGCGTTCAGAAATGCGTTTCTGTATACTTTGGTTGTAAAAAGTGGTTATTGGGGTTACAGTTGCCTACCTATTTGCTTAAAGCAGTGTGGTCATGCTCCTCTGACCTCTGGCATCAGCAAGGTGTTTTTTAAGCTAGAGAACTGCCACTCACTCGCATATTTTCTCTTTTTCAGACCATTCTCTGTAAACCCCAGAGATGGCTGTGTGGAAATATCCCAGTAGATCAGCAGTTTCTGAAATACTCAGACCAACTCCTCTGACACTAACCAAGTCCCCTTTTTTTCTCCATTTTGATGTTCAGTTTGAACTTCAGAAGGTTGTTCGGACAATGTCTGCATGCCTAAATACATTTGAGTTGCAGCCGTGCGTTTGGCTAATTAGATATTTGCATTAAAAAAAACAGTTGAACAGATATACCTAATGAAGTGGCCGATGAGAGCATATTTTGTCTTTGACTGACTTTGAGCCATATAGTAGTTCTTTTTCTGAGCACTTCACAGAGTTGCTCAAAATTGAAAACTCTGAATCATCAAGATAATCATTTATCAGTTAATGCTATAATGACTTCCAGCTAGGAGGTTATGTTTTCACTGGCATTTGTTTTTCCTGTGTACAGTATGAAATTTAAAATCAAAATGATGACATTTTATTCAAGGGTGGGTTATGGTAAAACTGACAAACCATTCCAGTTTTGAGGTGATCCAGATCCAGGAATATTTGAAATGATTTGTTTACCATTATAGGGTAAGGCAAACCTGGCCTTGGAAGAGATTTGCTCTCTGAGTGCTTCTTGTTACTTTGTGTATTCTAAATGAATGTACACATGTACATCAGTACATTTGAGTGTGAATGTAAAAACATGATTCGTGAGTTACATCAACTTTTACACCACTTGTGGATTAGTACAGCGCTATTGTATTATTCTCAGCATAAGATGTCATATTGGCATCCTTCCAGTAGATCATGACTATCTTATGACAGTCATAAGACCCGGCAGAGGGACCTCTCAGCATTGCTACTTTGTCTTTTGTCTCATCTCCAACTTGGCTTTGTCAGACCACAACTCTTCACACTTGGTATTCCTGTAAGGGCCAGCAAGAATCCAATAAAGTACATGCATTCTGTTAAAAACATCAGTTCAAGGTTAAGTGTATATATTTTTCACCAGGAACCAGTCTTGACCTAGGCTTGCATGAGATAAAAATTTTATGATGGAAACAGAATATTTGTTCCTTGAGTGCTTGTAATTGTTGTCCTGTGGATAGCAGTGAATTAGCTCATCTCATCCTCTTTCTGTGTTTGTGCCGTTACTTGGAGCAAATGTATCTTCAGTGTGCTTTGTTTGTGCTGTGTGTTTATGTGTCATTGGGCTATATCAAATAGAGAAGGCAAGCATGGGCTTACACAAGGTGGGGGTGGTAGTACAATGAAAATCGAGCTGAGGCTCTCCTCGGACTCTGTTTACATTTTACTGCAGTGGGCCACTTGAAACGGCATCAGGGGAATGATGGGGAGTGAGAACAGAGGAAATGTATACAGTACCAGAGATGTTGACATTACTTGCACTGCTAGAAAGTAAAAACATTAGCAGCGGGACATCGCAGCAGAGTCTTAACCACAGCAGCATGAACCAGCAGAGCTCACAGAGAGCTAGTCCATGTTCCCAAGTTGCCGTCTCCCTGCCATGTATCCTCCAGAGACACTGCTGTTTGTTCGGAGGGCAGGGGAGGTAGGAGACATGGTAGGCTCAACAGGGAGTGTTTGCCTTGCCTGGGCCTGTTGTCTCTGCGAGGTGGAGCTGAGAATGATACTGTCAAAACTGCAGTGAAACATGGAGACATCAGCAAAAGAGTAACGTTGTACAGAAGCTCAATAGAATGGAAATCAGATTGAATAAACTTCTCAGCCTTGCTAACATTGACTCTAAAAGTGTCTGCTGTACTGTCTTGCATTTGTGTATTGCACTATTATCAGTCAACACTTTTTTCTTGTTTCATCTCAGTGACACTCCTCTCCCTTGCTCCTGCATTGCTGCAGTACAGGCACTTGTCTCCTTCTTGGCTAAACCAGCAGTCCCTCTCTCCTTCCCTTTCAACCTTTTCTCCCTCTCCTCCTTCCTCTGTCATTCTTTGGCATCCTCCAGTTTAGCTGCAGCTTCCTATAAAGCCTGATGGGTCACGGCCACACACACACACACACACACACACACACACACACACACACACCAGTTTACAGCAGCACTATTCATGCATGGACCTCTCGATCCATCTGCGAGACAACTCCTACAGAAGGCAGCCGTGACAGTTTAGCAAAATTGTCAAATGTCAAGCTGACACATGAAGAGAGAAATTGAAAAGAGGGGGAAACGAGTTGTTGTTTCCTCACTTGGCAACCTATCCGATGCAGCTCATGTTGCTCCACATGTCGAAGTTCAAAACTGCAGGGTATGCTAGTGGGTGGATCCAAGATAAAAGAAATGAAACCAGAAAACATTCAGGAAAAAAGGCAGCAATCGTCAGGATGGCAGCTGATGAAGATGTGGCATATGGCAAGGACAGTGAAGGTGGCATAGCAACTGCAGTGTTCAAAGCTCATTTACTTTGAATCTCTTGGTGACTCCCATCTACAAGCAGCCTATGTCAAATGGATTTCTCCTTTCCATGTTTTGAAATGTTCACCATTCAGGCAGTGGTGATATAGAGCAGTTAGAAAAAAAAACATTGTTTTCTTAGTTCAAGAATTTATTGCCCTTTCCAGTCTCTCTGTAAGAGAGTGCTGTCAGTAATCTTCACCGACTTGGGCAATCACATTTTGGCCACTCTCTGGTAGGTGGGGGCAGTTCAAGAGCATGATAAACCATTTTACACAGAGAGCTCAATGTACAGGCTTGCATCAGAGAGCTGAGGAGTTGAGAAATTGCCACTGACTGAAAGTAATGGCTGCTCTTTTTATAAGAAGGCAGGTATGTTATAAAGTGAAGCAACAGTTTGTTGCTTTACTTAAATGACACACTAAACTTTCCTACTAGACGTAGCAAACAGCTTTTATCCTTAAACTATAATGCCTCATTCTGAAGCACAAATTCTCTTTAACTATTTTAGTGTGCCTCTCTCTCTGTATATTTCCATCACTTTATCACTTTTGATTTAATAGAGTTAGTGCAATACCACATTATGGGTCCAAACCGTACCTTGCAGCACATCAGCTGTTTTAAGTCAGAAATGGATTTTGTTTGATTGTTGTTAAAGAGTGTTAAAGCCTTACTTTTTTCTATTAGTAAACAGTATCCATAGAATCCCCATTTCCCTGTTTCCAATAATCTTAAACCATGACTTTTAAAACTAATTAACGAGCCTAGAATTGAACTTATGTAATTAACTATCTGTCAGTCCATTCAGCCATCCAGCCATCAATCAGCAGTCTAAACAGAGATACCTAGATCTCCTTCTTTCAGGCACCTCCTCCAGCTCGTCTGGGGGCACACCAAGGCGTTCCCAAGCTGGTCGACATATATTCTCTCTCCAGTGTCTCCTCGGTCTACCCCAGGGCCTCTTCCCAGTTGGACATGCCCGAAACACCTTATCTGAGAGCTGTCTGATAGGCATCTTTATCAGTTGTGGCTCCTTTTGATCTAGGGAAGTAGAGGCTCTGCTCTGAACCCCTCCTGAATGACCAAATGACTCCTCACCCTATCTCTAAGAGAGAGCCCAGGTGCTCTTCAGAGGAAACTCATTTCCATTGCTTGTATCTGTGAACTTATTCTTTCTGTCACTACCTACATGTCATGACTATAGGTGTGGGTAGGGACTTAGATCGACCGGTAAATGGTCGTGTCGCTTTAATGCTCAGCTCTCTCTTCACAGCAGATCAGTAAAGTGTCTGCATTATTGCAGATGCCACACCAGTCCCTCTGTCAATCTTATGTTCTCTCCGTCCCTCCCTCATAAACAAAAACTCTCAACTTGGGGCAGGAACTCATTCCCAAGCCCGTTGTGGGCATTTTACCTTTTTCCGGCTGAGAACCATGGCTTTGGATTTGGAGGCACTAATTCTAAACACAGCCCCTTCACACTCAGCTGCAAACTGCTCCAGCGCAAGCTGTAGGTCGTGCTCTGATGAAGCCAGCAGGACCACATTGTGTGCAAAAAGCAGAGATGAGATCCTGAGACCGCCAAAACTGACACCTTATGCCAAGAAATTCTGTCCTTAAAGATTATGAACAGAATCGATGTGGGGCAGCCCTAGTGAAGTCTAACACCCACTGGGAATGAGTCTGATGAATCAAGCTCTCACAATGTTTCTACAGGGACCGGGCTATCTGGTCCTTGTACAACCATTCAACCATTCAATTAATGATGCTATTGGAGAAGTTTATCAGAGCTTCTAAAAGAATTACACAAAAATTCTCTTTTTAACCATTTCATCATCAATACTGTTATGTAAAATAAATATTAATGGCCTTTATGTATGAACATGTGCAGTTTGCCTCAAATGCTCAATCAGAGGCTATTAATCAGAGCTAATAAACTGTTCTGATAGGACTTGTTTGAGCTAAAGATCTCCCCTGATTAGGCCTGTCTTTATTGTTTTCATTATCTTTTATTGTTTGATAGGGAAAAGGAAAAAGCAAGGATGAATGTGACAAAGTCACACACTGTGATATGTTTCTGTATGTGTTTATTTGCAAAATAATTAAATCACTCTCTAAAATTTACCCCTGACAAATATTCCATTCCACCTGAAAATCTGGAAAACACCAGCAGACTTGTTCGATTTTAATTAAGTCAGCAGTTAATTAGGATGTTGCTATGCTCATTCTTGTATAACTGTTCTGAGTGGCAGAACACAATGAGAAGAGGGATCAAAACAATATCAGGTTTCAAGTGTCATCTGTGTGCAGCTATGAGAGAAATGAAAACCTCAATTTTCTTTCTAAACTGCTCCATATCAGCAATGTGATGCTGCGTGAAGGAATGGAGCAGAGAAATTCTTACTCTCTTGACTTTAAATCAAATGGATTATTCCAGTATGACACACAGATACTGATCAGCCTAGTGAGGCTTAAAACTGCCTTTAAGTCACAGATGCCATCACTGGATCTAATTACATTATTGATCTGTTTGTGCCTGTTAGCCAGAGCATTTTGCACATGTAATAACAAATTATGACCTTGCTTTATACTGAGATTCTTTTTACGGTTTACATTTTCAAGCAGTGAGTCTACAAATAAAGTCAATAAAGTCTAAAAATTGCCAGGTAAACAGTGCACTAAATTGAAGTGAGGATATAAAGGGGATCGGTGTGTTTGTGGGTCCCAAATGAAATGTCACCACTGTCAAATTTATGTTTTAGAAGACTTGTTACTGTCAAGAAATATTTCTCTACGGATGGATTAAATTACTCATCTTCCATTCTAGTTTTAAACAGCAACATAAAAAACTCTCTGAATGTTTTTTATGAGCTGATTCCTTGTGTACAATCCTGTAACTGATAACATACTCAATTTGAAGGATGTCAAGAAGAAAATCAATTTCCTGTCAGGATGGTAACTGACATTTTCTGTTTGAGTACCAGTTATCCAATTGAATAAACCTATTGATTTTCACATCTTAAATTTCCACTGATCATAACCTGCCCTTAACTCAGTAAGCAATCAGTGCTGTGTTAGAAAAAGGAATTCAGGATAAACTGCTGCATGGGGAGTTTACCACCAGTATAATTAGATCCATATTTAATCTCCAAATGAAAATTTTAAGGATTGATGATGAGAACAGTGCACCTGAAACACATTTCAGATTGGATCTATTACACCACATGATATTTGTATATGGATTTTATTAATACAACTGGCATGTGATTGAATCTTTTGTTTTTTTAACTACAAGTTGAGTTGCAGCAACCTGATGATGAAGCAAAAAAGCGATGCAGGGAAGGTGCCTATAAACTATATGCTGAAATTCAGAAATACACAGCCTTGCATATTTATTTTATAAAATCCTATTAAATACAACTCTATGAAATCCTGTTAAACACAACATAAATCTCGTAAATATCATTACTGCTGTATAAAACATTGCTTGTCATGCAATTTTTTTTATAACAACATCAAAGTTTAATTTGAAAACGTTATTAAAAGTTATTGATTCAAAGTGAATCCTTCCTTTCTTCCTCTGTTTATTTTTCTATCTGGCATTTGGCAAATTTACAAGTTTGTAATTCATTCCATTAAAAGTAAACTGTATGGCCTTTGTGCTCTGGGTCAAAATCATGTCCTTCCTCAAACTGTTCCCACAAAGTTGGAAGTGTAGAATTGTCCAAAATGTTTAGTAAGCTTTAGTAAGCATTAAGATTTCCTCTCACTGGAACTTTGGGGCCCAGGCCACCTCCAGAAAAACAGCCCCATAGCATTATCTCCCTTCCACCGCACTTTACAGTTGACACAGTGCACTCAGACAGGTAATGTTCTCCTGGCATTCACCAAACCCAGACTCCATCCATCAGACTGCTAGATAGAGAAGTTTGATTTATCACTCCACAGAACCCATTTTCACTGTTCATGAGTCCAGTGGTGGGGTGCTTTACACCACTCCATCCGTTGCTTGGCATTGTGGTTGGTGATGTAACGCTTGGCTGCAGCTGCTTGGCCATGAAAACCCCTGCCATGAACTCCTGGTGCACAGCTTTTGTCCAGATGTTAATGTCAGGGGAGGTCTGGAACTCTGTAGTTTAATCAACAGAGTGATGGTGACTTTTGCGCACTATGTGCCTCAACACTTGGTGACCCTGCTCTGTAACTTTACGTGGTCTGCTATTGCATGGCTGAGTTGCTGTGGTTTCTAAACACCTCCAGTTTGTAATAATTCCACTTACAGTTGTTTGTCAGATATATAGTAGGGAAGAAATTTCACAAACTGACTTGCTGCAATGGTGGCACCCTATTTTAGTACACTCAAATTCAGTGAGCTCTTTAGAACGAGCCATTCTTTCATTAATGTTTATTAAAGGCAGACTGCATGGCTAAGCACTTTATTTCGTACACCTGTGACAATAAGACTGAATGAGAAAACTGAATGCAATGATTAAGAGGTGTGGCCCGATACTTCTCTCCATATATTGTATTTATTAATAAGTTATAGTCTAGTATTTGATGTTTGTTCACATCCTAACTGGAAGATTTGGCACTTATTGTCCTTACTGCCTTTTGTTTTTTTTGTAGGCTCTATACTGTAATTTAATGAAAATTATAATCCAGTTATTAAAAGGCTTTTATCTCCTCTAATCATTGTCTTTCTTTTGCTTACATTCTGTAAGATTAAAGCTTTCTTATGTTGTAAAATATAATCTTCACCCTCAATTATCTTACTATAAATGGAAGTAGGTGCTTCCTATAATGTGAATATGATGTTAGCAGCTATGTAGCAGAAATTTGAACATGAATAATTTGCCCTGGGAATCTTTTGATGTCAGTGGAAATGTGCACAATCGCAATGCTAAAATAATGTATTTATAGGAGCTCTACTTTACTCTTATTAGCTGCATAATCCCATTAGGACTAGATTACTTTAGAGTGTATAAATATAAACTCACTGCGGTTACTCTGATTGTATAGGGGAATATCCTGCAGTAACATTTCTATTTGGATTTAATACAAAATGCATAAGAAAGATTTTGTGAGAAATTTAAAAATACACAAATTGTCTATTTTTCTGTAAAAAACCTGTTAAAATATGTTAAAAGGTGAATTGTCTCTGCATCAAAGGACTCTCTTCATTTCGCTTAACGTCACTGATCAAACTGGGGCCATATTCTATCTGGCAACTTGCCAGAGAGCATACTCCTAGATCATAGAAGCTTTTAAATTGCTTGTATGTAGTGAAAGCAGCTTTTGGAGATTAATTCTACATGCATTTTTATAACATCTGTTACAAAAAAGGAAGGTGTTCAACTTCATGGTTCACTTGGATAATCTTGGAACCATCTAGTACCATTCCAAATGTGATTGATATTGGGTACTCTTGCCCAAACATATTCTATAACACCTGAGCAGTATAGAATTCTCCATGAAAGAGAGTGGAAAACAGGTAGGAGCGGTGGCAGTGGGGGGTCGAGCAGTGGAGCAGGCCCTTAAGAAAGGTGGGGAATGAAATTATTGAAACAGGATGGAATAGAGGAGCAGAGGAGGCACAATGAGCAGCATACAGATGATGAGGATTAAGATTGTGAATAGGAACATAAGGGCAGAGAGATATGGAGACTGTTTTTTCTGAGCACTAGCGAGGTTGTCTTGCTCGCTTCGATTTTAGGTCATGATGTCATTGGGGAGGATAAAAGGGCAGAGATGAGAGGAGGAGCAGGAGGTAAAATGAGAGGAAAGGAACAAGCTTTAGCTAAGAAGTCATCAGCATTGCAATCTGATCCACCGTCAATATCAGCTGACTCTGTTGGGCACCGTTCATTGTCGTCAGCCTTGTTTGATCTGTGAGTCAGTATGATGTGTGATTTCAATAGCTTGTGAAGCAGGGGCCGTCACATCTCCTGCTGCCCAGAACCCTTTGAGATCTGAAAACTGGGCTGTCTGCTTATTTGACTGCTGTGACTTCGATTCCCCTAACCCTGCAGGTGGGTAGCATAACAGTCAGTTCACAGAAACTGGCCCAGTTTCTGCTAACTGTCCAAAGTCTGTATGAGAACGCTCCCCACATGGCCCCACGGCACAGAGCCTGTGAATATTTGATGCTAGCTGTGAAAGGCCTGGAGTGAAGCATTTGTTGTTATTAACAATTTGACAAATGGCACCCAAATGAAAGATCCTGGACTTCCTATCTCAGTGTTTCTCCAAAAATTATCCTGTGAACTGTCAATCACAAATAGTCAGCATTATTATTTGATTTGGTATTAACCAGGGCTTTGGACTTTAGCAAACCCATTCTCACTCCCACCTCATCACACGCTTTCTCTGAGGTCATCATATTTTAGCACACCAGGTACCCCCTCAACGTAATTTTCTGACATGCATAGTACTAATAGTCTACATGAGTCACGTCATCTGTTTCACTTTGCCTTACCTCATCACGCATCCGTATTCAAACCTGAGGTCTTAAGTCACTCTGCACTGTACGTTTTTACTACTATGTGACACAGATTTATAAAAGTAATTTAATGTTGCTATGGAAGAAAATTTAAACTGTGGTACTCTTGAAATCCACTTTTCACACCTTTTTTGAAATCACAGGCATTGCTTCAGTTCTATGATTATATTCTGTGAAATGAAACGTTATTTTCCTTTATCATTCATGCACATTAAAAGGTAGCAGAGTGCAGGTTTTTTCCTGGCTCAGAATTACCTCTGTGGTGTAACTATGCACATAAGCACCATAAGTCTTTTAACTTATCTGACAGAAAACGCTGCATTTTCCTGATGATTCTATTTTTTATCATGCTTGAGGAACTAAAACCTCAGCAAAACTGGATATAACCATAATATTACAATGCTGGTGATTTTGCCTCTTCAGCCCTAGAATCTCTTTCCTCTGTACATTTATGTGGTGTGCATATAGATGTTTTTGTAACCTCGACTGTTAGCAGTGATGCCCCTACCTGGGTCATCCAGGCAGAGAGCATTGCACTAATTGACTGGAAACTCCTTGTTCTGATTTAATGAGAAGCCAGTGACCGCGTAGAGGAGACATATGGAGGTCTACATCTTTTCTAGACCTAGCAGAGGGCTATAGTGATAGTGGCTGTGGTACACACCAGAAACTAGCAACAGATACGTTGGCCAGACGGCCAGTCATGCATACAGCCTGCAAAGATGATCTGTCTTGATTGCTCTTGGAACTTCACTTGGAAAAACATAATTATAGAGAGAAAACACTGAGACCAAAAATTAATGCACTTATAATAGTAGATGTCCACATGATGTGAGCTGTGTGATTCTGTGCTCTGTATGAGTTGTGCTACAGCCCCTTGAGAAATGTCTGGTCTTGTCTGTGTCTAATTGACATTCGTGAGCTAAATTCTTTGGCTTATTTGCGTGTTGCATGACATTTGTCTATGTGGACCACAGCTAAGTAAAACTCAGGCAGACTTGCTGATGCATTGGAGAGCAAAATTCTGTGAATTCTGTTTTCCAGACTTTCTTCTGCACTTCATGGACTATCCCCTGATGAGGCCAGACAGCTATTGTTATCTGAGCACTGAACTGACCATGACCAAGCATTGATATTCTCGTCATTTTTAGGCAGCTTTATTTTTGTAGTGTGAACTTTGTTCTTTTGGAGTTCAAGACATGAAGACAGTCACAGAGGAAGGGCCTGTCAAAGTTCCTCAAAAGCAGCATTCCCAGGCTCTGCTCCATAAATAACAGATGCTGCTTGAGAACGAGTTCACACTAATCTGTGAGATATTGTACGTTGGCCTAAATGTCACCTTGCAGAGACACCAGCATCTAGGGTCAGTGCTAAATCAAGGGAATACTGGTTTAAAAAAATAAATAAAGGACAGTACTAGTTGTTTTTGACCTTTCATAGTAATAGTTGCCATTTAAATGATTAATGTGCCATAAATACCACAGATCTTCCAATGGATCTCCATACAAATGAAGAGACTACATGCTTATATAATAGAAGACAAATCATATAATTTGCTGCGTAATGTATAATGTTCATCCTTCAATCCTGCATTCTGGCCAGGTGGATAGTTTTTGTGCCAGTAGACTAACACATTGGTTTGTCCTATTAGTCAAACAATAATGCAAATTTCTTCGAGAAGAAAGGCCAAAAAACCCCAACGCCCCCAGTCGAGATTAATAGCCACCTGGCTGCCTTGGAAATTAAAATTTGACATTTTCATCATTGAGTTTTACTTCGTGTTTTGTCTAAGCTGGCATTTAGTTAGTACGTCCCTCAAGAGTCCAGAGAAAGCTTTGCATTTTCTTTTTAAAATATTCACAGCTTTGGAGTTTTAGGGTGAACATTACTGAAAGGCATTCATATAGCAGGAGTATGGAAAGGATATCGTGATGCAGCTTAGATGCATGTATGTATGTGCATTTCTGTTAGAGCACACCACTCATTCACTTTGAATGCATTGATGTAATGCGGAACTGAATTGTGGATCCATGGCTTGCACTGAAAACTTAAAAAAAATGTCAGCTTTTTGAACATTGGTGCTATCACTAGCAAATCAGATCACATCACGAAAATATCCTCAGAAAGTGAGATAGTTGCTTTTCCAGTTCAGCATCAAAAGGAAGGTGAAGCTGACTGAATGATGAGACATTACGCTAATGTGTATGAACAAAGGTAGTAACAGACAGCTAACTTAGCTTATACTAACCTCTAAGCTTGGTCAGCTTGCCTTGTGAGTGATTGGTGGCTGTTAGTATAATGGGTGCACCATAGATACCCCCACCTCAGGTGCACTGCCATCAAGGTTTAAACAATGCGTAAATGTGAAACCTTTTTTTCAGGTTTACTAACATTTTTACCAACAAATATTTTCATTAATGAATTAGGGACCTGCTCAGGTGCAATGGATAGTTGGAGAGAGAGACATAAGATGGAGATACTGCTTGGTACAAGTGGCATACTGATATTTTATATTCATAAACAGTGGAACGTCCATTATTGTAGTTTGTGCTGTGTGTCCTTGAAATGTCATGCAGGTCTTGGAGGATAATAAGATTTTGCCTGTCAAAATTTGTACTTATTCCTGAAGTTATATCTAAGTCAGTTCTGAATGCAGATACATGATCCACATATTTTCAGATACAGCTTGACAGTACTACTCCAAGGAAGTAAATGTCAGGTGTCCATTGTGAATAAACGTCCCTAAATCTGCTTTGATATCATGGAAAGAAAATGCTTCTCATAACTCCAGAACTTGCCTGAGAATTGTCAAGTTTTCTGCAGGATCGAAGTAATCTACTGAAAGCTGTCTGTACATTGATGGGTACATAGCAAACTGGAATTGCCAGTGGCTAAATATAGGCCAAAAACAATCTCAAGATTGTAGCCCACAGTCTAAGTCACTACATTCAGTGACCCGTTGTTCATCCCACAAAGTATTATTGAGACTCTTTAGTTTATACTGAAAATGTATTGTGTGCAAGCTGTTGAGAAAAACCTGGAATAAAAAGCCTTAATAGCATAATGTTGAAACAGAATCATGTCAGTTTACAATTACTATGAATTAGAAGGTTTGTGTATTTGACTGTTAGCAGAAACATAACTTGAAGGTCGGATTATGAAAACGACGCAGGAGATGAAGCAGCAGAAAGGAAAGTGGAGCATCTTGTGCCTCTAAGCATCAGTAATGAGGGATAAATTGGTGGTGACCTAGTACTAATGCATGCTCTGAACATGATATATTATTCAGTGTGGGTTTTGTTAAATGTGGTCATGAACTTTGAATCCTTGAGGGAATGTTTTTTGCCACAGAAAACAGTGTTTGTGCCTTTTTAGTGGACCACTTAAAGTCGTGTAAAAGTACATCCCATGGAAATAGTTGGCTTTTTCTTTTACATGGAAGCAAGCACTTGGTCCTCTTTTAAACAGTGCCTACAGATAAGAGTGGCGTATTTGAACAGCAATACAAGAATTTACCTTTTTGGATCAATTATTGATCACATTTACCAACAGATATAAAATTCTTCTGAAGAAAAGTAAGTATAACTCTGGCCTCAGAGGACTTCAGTTGCAAGATGTTTGAGGGTTTTCTTGCATGTCCTGCCTGTTTTAAACCCTCCTACAACATCAAATGTGGGCTTTAATGATGCAGTTACATAACCCTCTGTTTCTTCTTTGGGAACCATTCATTGGCAGATTTGATAGTGCGATAACATTATTGTCCTGTTGGAAGGTCCACATCAGGCTCAACTTAAACTTAAGAGCTTACACTATCTCCAAGTATTTTTAAGAGGACACAGATTCATTATTAAATCAATTACTGCAAGCTGCTCAGCCCTAGAGACAGCAGAGCAGCTCCAAAATCTAATACAGGATTGCATCAGGCTTTTCTATTGTTACAGCTGTAGCTTTGATTTTAATTGTTTTGAGGTTTGACCTCTTTCTATATGTTCGCTGAAAAATTGTAGTTTTGCTTTATTGTTCCTTTCAGATAGCAAAATGCAAATCCTGTGAAGAAATGTTGGTGTTCAAATAGTTCTAATGTAGGATTGAATATTTTGGGTTGACCAGTTCAGGACCCATTGGGAGTCCATTTTAGATGATTGTAGAGCTCTTTAGATGTTCTTAATTTCAGATATTTAAATAATATGAAGATCTTTTTAAATCAATTTCCTGATATCAGCAACCTTTGTTTCTTAAGGCCTTAGAGTGTAGGTTTCACCTATCAGTTTCTATGGTGGTTCCAATATTTGGCACCTAATCTGGAAACCCCTGATTAAAGTTTTATGAATTTGAAGATGTGATAATGCTATTGGTACGTTTAGTTTTTTGACTGATCTCTATTTGTTTATATTTTCCCCTTATACCACAGGTTTTGGTCTATAGGTATGTGAAAAGAAAGCTTTCACAGGACTCCATGCAGTTCTATGAAAAACCATGTTCACTTTATGAATTCACTAGCTCGTAGCGCCATCTTTAGCAGCATAACTTGAAATAATTGTTTTCTGTATGATTTTATCAGTCTTTCACGTGTTTGTAGAGGAATTTTGGATCACTTTTCTTTACAATGTTGCTTCAGTTCAACTGGGTTGAGGTCTAGACTTTGATTGGGCCATTACAACACCTTGAGTCTTTTCTTATTCAGCCATTCTGTTGTAGATTTGCTGCTGTGCTTGGTATCATTGTCCTGTTGCATGATCCAATTTCAGCCAGTCTTTAGCTGTCGGACCGATGGCCTCACGTTTGACTAGAATACCTTCGTATGCAGGAGAGTTCATGGTTTGCTCAATGACTGCAAGGTGCCCAGATCCTATGGCTGTAGAATAAGGCCAAATTATCACCCTTTCACCACTGTGCTTGACAGCTGTTACTGTATATACCTGTTTTTGTTTTTTCAAGATGTTACATTATGGCCAAACAAATCCACTTTGATCTCATCTGCCCAAAGGGTATAGTTCCAGAAGTCATGTGGTTTGTTTAACTGCAACTTTGCCAACCTAATCTGTGCTGCCATGTTCTTTATAGAGGAAAGACCTGCTTGTTGTGTTTCTTCTGTCTTTTCTAATTTTACTGTCATGAACTTTTAACATTTGACATTCTGAGGCCAGTAGAGGCTTAAATGTAGCTCTTGGATTTTCTGCAGTTTCTCTGAGCATTGCACAGTCTGATTGTGGGGTGAATTTTCTGGGATGTCCACTCCTGGCATTGTGCTAACACACATCTAAATGCTCCAGATCAGTAAACTGCCTAAAATTCTGCTTTTACAGAAGTGGTCACACTTTTTGATGCTCAGTTAATCAAGTGCATTTGATTAGCAGCACCTGGCTGCTACTTGCCCTCCTATGGAAGTCGTAAGGGTGTACTTAGTTTTCCACGGGACTCTGTTGATTCATCGATGGACACTTAGGATACTAATGAAAACTTATGAATGTACCTTTTGGCTTCTCCCTTGTATTCTCCACAAAGGGGTCGCCACAGCGTTTAATCCACATTGGTAATTTGGCAAAGGTTTTACGCCGGATGCCCTTCCTGACGCAACCCTCCATGGTGAGAGGGGCTTGTGTCCCCACCTGGAATCGAACCAGGGACCTTTCACTTGTAAGGCAAATGCGCAAACGACTACGCAACCGGGGACACTACTAATGAATACTTATGTATGGTTAAAAACAATCATCAACAATTTCCATGCAGTGTTCTTTTTTTTATCTCACACAAGAAATCATGGTGTTATGACAGACTATCCAGTGGCCAGACTTTGGCAGACACTTGGACCAATGTCGCTGTTTCTTCAATACTCAAAGCAGCAACTGTTTGAACAGTTAGTGTGGTAGTCACAGAGGAACATTGTGCAGTCTTCGAGAGAACAAATGGGAGCTACTTTACTTCTTAATTCAAAACAACTGTTTTACCCATCTATAATTAATGTATTCAGATACAGTGGGTAATGCCAGTGTAAAATGTAGCTTTGCTCTCAGAGGGGTCCTCATAAAGAGGATAACTATAATGTTGGGAACTATACATGCATAGCAAAGAGTCTCCAAACTGTGCTGGTGATGGGAGGAGGAAAATTGGCAGGATAATAAGAACCTAGTAGTGCTTATTCAGCAGCATTGATTGGTGTGTGTGGTATGTGTAATGTGAAGGAACTACAGACCTCCACCTTTTCATGCTTTTGAGGCTTAATCAATGCTGTTAAGATCACCAGTGAGATCAGCACCAGTGTGTATACTGTGCATGGGCATGGCTGGATTTACACATGCTTAGAAAAAATGAAGCCAAAGGGGGGAAAAGGAAAAAAATAAAAAGAACAAAAGAAGAAGTTCCACCTACTAGTCTGCTACAGCATGTAAGAGGCCAAGTATTGCGTGACTAAAATTAACACTGACACAAGCAGCTAGTGCCATCTGGCGTATGAAGCATCAAAGAGGGTCTTACTGTCCCTTCAGATTGACCACAAACACACACATACACCTACTTTATACTCTGTGTATACATACTTTAATTTCTGCATTATTCTGATTTCAAATGAAAGCCGAAGAATTGAGCTGGTGCATCTCAGTTGAACTGAATCCTTTAAGGAGCAGTGAAGCACAATAGCCAAATGCTGAGTCTTCTAAGCACAGGCGTGAAAGCCTGCATTGCTGTTTAATAATGCATCAAGTTCTAGTGTTGTTGGTCTCAGGGATGGGTGTGGGGGCTGATAGGTATATGATGGTCAAAGTGGCCCACATGTCAAGAAACTGATTTATTCACTTGTGAGATCTTATCCCAGGGATTAAGCAGGCCATGAGCTGGAATTAATTAACCACAGCATGTCAAAGTCCTTTAAGGCAACTTATTGAAATGGAATGAACGATTAAGCTCGAATTATTTATATCTTGCTGTAACTGGTTTGGGGGTTTTGATGTTTGGATACCCTAATCAGGGGAGGGTTGTTTTCAATATCAACTCTGCATTGCAGTGGACTGATCTGATTGGTATAGGCTTTCTTGGGGCTTTGCTCTGTCACAGTTTCCTCTTGGTGTGTGAGGTGCGATTACTTAATGCTGTGGCTTTCAAGACTGGGACTGCAGATTTCATATCTGTTAATGGCATTTAACAGGCGGGGAACACAGCCGAGAGAAAAGGCAGCATTTTCTTTTGTTACATAAACTCGTCGATGCTGAGGCTGGAAAAAAATGACAGTGATTACTGTCACACTGTTCTCAAATCCGCTTTCTTCTGTAGCAATCATTCAGTGCCCACCTTATCGAGGTGTATGTGTTCTTTTGTATTTCAGAAGGGTGGTAGAATTTGGTTGTGTGCTCACAGTGATTTGTGAGTGCTTTGGATTGGGCACAGCTGTGCATTTTCAACTTGTTAAGCCAACAGTGGAGAGATTTGGGCTTCAAGGAGCTGAGTGGACAAGATCTCACCCTCAGTGCAGAATAGAGAGAATGGAGGTGACATGAGACAGCATTTTTTAATGTCCTGGTTAATGCTGTTCAATGCAGTATTTAGGTCATCAATTAACTAAAAGTAAATTAATAATTCACTATATACTTTTTCAGGATTTGCTGCCTATCTAGGTCCAAGGCACTCTCACACAATACATACTTAATCCTGAGAGTTTCACTTCTCTGTTAAATGAAGCTTAATCAATAAAAATCAAGAAAAAAGGCAACCTTTAAGTCTTCTAATCATTCTCTGGCTAGTAGATGCTACATCATAAGTTAATAAATCAATGTAAAGACTGAGTCTAGTTAATTCACCTTAAGTTTAGGTTAATAACCTTAACTGATCAATTAAGATATTTCTGGTTAAGATTTTGTATATTAAAAATGTAACTGTATAATTTTAGGTTGCTTCCTTTTGTTTCCAAGTACTAAAAATGCTTACACTATCGCTCAAAAGTTTGGGATCACTTGTAAATGTCAATGCTTTCCAAAGAAAAACACATTTTTATGCAATTCACAAATGGATGTATCCATTCCATAAAGAATTTTATCCATTTCATTAACAATTAAAATTATTCAGATGTTTTTTAAAGAATAATCTACATTTTTGCCTATTACAGTATCAGTAACTGTCAGTCCTCTGCATCAGTCTCCTGGTATGGCTGCTAATCCAAGTTAGTCATTTTATAAGGCTAATTAATCATTTGAAAACCCTTTTGTAATTCTCTTGCACAGCAGAAAAGCAAAAAGGGAG